>JAFIDM010111177.1:0-12220 GCA_023159025.1 Thereuonema tuberculata | reverse complement strand
TATGTTGTAATGAACTATTTTGATTGTCTACATGTGGGAAATACATACCTGAAATTATGCCGTGTATTTTTGAAACACCCTGTATTTGAATAAATACTATTTACTCATTATATAAAAATTATACGCTTAAACTAAACTCAAAGTAATTACGTTGATTTTAAAGGAATTTTGTTAAAAATTAATGTTAGATTAGGTATAAAAGGATGTAGTAGGAATAGGTTTCTCTGCCGTTTAACACCGCATCCATTAATATTGCAGCCTTTTGGCTTATTGAATTACCCTATATTTTTCTAGGCAAATAAGTTGGATCACTGTATCAGGTTTAACTAGATTATTCTCAGTCTTTCCCCTGGGTGAAACTGCCCTAGTAAATAATACCATTTAGAGGTCAGAGCTATTTCAATTCAAAGATTATATGAGAGGCTATTTCTTCCTCTTCATTGCATAGTCTACGTATTAGATCTTCATTAAAAATTTCCATAACATGCAGGTGTTTTCTTAGGTGACAGTGTCCAGTTAATAGTCCTGTCACCATACGTATTTGCCATCCGCTCAGTTGCAACATATCAGTATTTACTGTTGGATTTAGACTTCCATCATTCGTTGACTGTGTCTTAATCCTGCAATATTTTCCCAGTATCTTCGGTATTTTATTTCAGGGTTACTCAAATATCAAAAATTAATGTTAGGATCCAACAAGTTCCTGGTTCCATTTTAGTAAAGACGCTTCATATAAGAGTTAAAAGTTCTTGACCTACATGTCATTCAGACTCAAGAGGAAAGGGTGGCCTATTTCCCAACATCCTCAAACAACTAAACTGAGTTCGGTAGGTCAGTCCGAATTTCTCCCTTCTTTAATTCCGGTAAAGAAACTCACTCTCCGTCTTCAGAGGGTGAAAACAACTCACTTTGCTGAGGACAAATATGACAAGTATGCTGACAAACAGACAATCTCAACGTTTCTGGTTCTATCCATCACGACAAAGAATTCTGTAATGTGAGCAAAGAAAGCTTTGCGAACCACTGCACTATTCAAAGAAAGCAATTTCAAACGTTTGTGTTCTCGGAGATTGTTAAATATCAAAGTAAAAACTCAAAAAAAGTATCGTGAAATTCCAGATTGATCAAAAATTGGCAATCGAGAATTTTTTATTTATTTCACAAAAAAAAAACGGAATCACTCAAGAAGTTGTCCAACTCGTTATATTATAGTACAGTCGGACCTCTATTTAACGAAGTCACTAAATCCCAAAAAAAAGTCCGTTATATGGGAAATTCGTTAAATAGAGATTCACCTTTTAAAATTACTTTAAACTACATAAAACAGATTTAAAATACATAAACAATAAATATTATTAAAAAAGTAATAAGTTTAATGACATAAAGCGTACATTACCACATGCATATTTAAATTAAAATAGTCTGTTAATTTTGTCTGATTTTTTTTTTTCTTGAAAAAAGTGTTTTCGCTTATAGTACGTCTCGCATCTTTGCAATGCACCAAAAACCCCTTCAGACGTATCTTCTTCAAATTGTAATCCGCGTCGGATTGTTTCAAATGATTTTAGCATTTCACCAACGAAGGTTTTTTGATTTCTTCATCATGATCATTTCCATTTTCATCATCTTCATCGCAATTCATTGCTGTATTGTTTTTATTTTTCACACTGTCCAAAATATCCGATTCAGTTAGTGTTTCCGAGGTCTCAACTTCAAAATCAAGTGAAAGATAATCATCAATCAGCACATCATCGTTAATTTCTTCTTTTTCCCTCAGCTGTATCCACATTTCTTTCATTTCCTCTAAGGGAATATTAATAATAAAAACATTTCAAGGAGGAAAAAAAAAGATACCACGAAAAAGTTCGTTAAATAGAAAATGAACTTCGCTATTTGGAGGTTATTTTACGAAGAAATTAAGCAAAATGTTCTTGGTTCCAAAGAAAAGTTCGCAAAATAGAGAAATTCGCAAAATAGAGGTTCGTTAAATAGAGGTCCGACTGAATGTAAGATTCACTTTCACATTATGGGAGAAATTTCTGTCAAATTTTTAATTGAAAGTAATTACTAATCATTAGTTAAGGATCCGTAAGTTTGACATCATAAAATACGTTTATAGAAAATTATGTTGGAATCCATGGTTTTGAAAAGCAAAATAAGATATATTAAATAGCTGTTATATCTTTGGCAAAGTTGCCTATGAGATTTCTAAAACATGAAAGACTGTCGCATTTTGGTCCGTAAAGTTCTGCCTTATAAAGCTAGGTTCGAATTATAAGCTGAACTGGATGTTTATCTTCTTTTCTCCTATAGACTGCCTTTTACAGGTTGTCCTAAGATTTATTCGGCAAAATGATATGCAATTATGATCCTCATTAAAATGTCTGGTGTACAGGGCTAAAGGCCTTGATTTTGGATTCAATAAAATCTATAAAAGTAAATTCTTAGATTCGGCCACTATAGTCCGTTCACTATATCTGTGGAGGTACGTGAACGCTCCATTTATGGTGAACGACTGGGCAGCAGTTATTCCGCGTAGTTCCGTTTGCTGGTTTTTGAAATGGCGACTGCTGATAATGTTAATGAATGATAATCAAATGAATTTAAAAATACAATTGTACATGCCTAAAAACGAGCTTTTTCTGAAATCAAAAATCAAAAATTAAAAAAAATATTGAAAAACCAACAAAACAATAATTACAGTAGAACCTCATTATAACGGACCCTATTATAACGGACTTCGCTTATAATGGACAGTTTTAAAAAAAAATTATAATAATAATAAAGGATGCTTAAGCCGTGCTGGCGTGGCCGTGCGGTTTAGCTGGCGGGCTGCCGTTGTGACCGATGCGCCAGTACCCGGGTTCGAATCCCGGTGGTGGCATGGCTGTTTCTTTCTTCTTCTGTGTTTCGTCTGTTTCCCACCTGGGACTTACTATCTCAGGGTTATCCTGGACGGGATATAATTCTCGTCCCCCCTTTCTTAAATTTCACTAGCCTCGCCCTGACGTTGTCAGGTTGAGCTAGTTACGTGGTCCCTAGTTGGCCAAATTCGATAAAAGGAAGGAAAGGATGCTTATTTTTATCTGACGAGCTTTTCATTTCCAAGCATATGTGTTTGAAAATGTGTTTGCATATTACGAACACTTACAGCACCTCTGTCAGTTATTAACTGAAGAAATAAGCAGCAAACAAACCCAGCAGAAAATAAATTATTTTTTCAAAGCAAAGAATGTAAACAATCAACATGAACCAGGACCTTCTTGTTCTAAAGATTAATGCAGTTATTTTGTACGTACACATCTTTTTCAATTCAACCTACTATGTTGAAGGCTGTTTTTTATTCGATATATAATAAACACTTTTTATAGCTAACTATTGTACTTTCATTGATTTACACCCTGCTGCATTACACCCCTATAAGAATTATTTGTTATAAACCGGACTTTCATTAAAACGGACAACCTTCAGCCCCTATTAGTCCGTTATAATGAGATTCTACTGTATAAAATATTACGAGAAGACGAATACGATGTAAACAACGAGAGCAATCCACAACAACATTCCAGAAGAGACCAAGCAATAACCCTAGTGAAGAAAGAAAACGATAACGATTGGTTTGCTGTGATCACGTGCCTCCACAGATATAGTGAATGGACTACAGTAGATGATATGATTAGGAGTAACCTAGCCTTTCAACTATTTTATATTAAGATGAAGTGCTTTTTTTTATCTACAAGCCCGGAATTCTTATATTTTATGCTTTCCTTTTTTTTATTTTCTCTTCTTCAGTGATTAATTTCTACAGAAAAAGAGATTTGTGAGTTAATTCGTAGAATTTCAGAATGATGTCCTTAGAGATTGTTCCATCAAGTCGTGACGTTCTCTTGGTTGATAATGAATATCTACCTAAGATCTACACATAAGAATTTTCTGTGAAATTGATTCGCCGTGAAAATCACGTGGTATTCGAATCGAAATAGGCGTGGGAGTCTTCTGAAGGCAGTGCATCGATTCTTGACAAACTGGAATACCAAATAACCAAAGCGGTCATTTAATGAAACCTCGAATGGTGGTGCCATAATTAGGAAACTTCCGCCTCCACCCCCACATACCAACCAACAGACGACTTCATTTAAGTGGATTTGGCATTAGATCCATTAGTTTAACGCAATGCTTTTCAGGAAACAGCAAAACCTTTGAAGTTTCCAAGTCCGCCATGTTGCAATGATAAAAGAATGTAATCATTCGAAATATAACAAAGTGTAAGAGAGCGAAGAATCTTTATAATAAAAGAAATTTATAAAGTAGTTTGTTTGTTTTGGACTCCTGTTCCTTCAGTCAATTGACACGAAATTTGATATGATGTTCATATATACCCACATTTGTAAACCAGAAGTATTAAATATGTTATATAAAGAAGCATTTAACTTGTAATAATCTCAATTAATTAACAACACTTACATTTAGAATTTTTAAAAAAATTGTTTCTCAATTCTTCCTGCTAATTTCACTATTGAAACCTCACTGTTTGCTGGTGACTACTTCTAGCTGACGATCGTCAAAAACAGTGAAATACATATTCTAAGATGCACTCAATAACCTGTATTGGTATACACAGTATTATGTATTTGAAGGCACTAATATTCATAAAATACTCATAAAAACGTCTCGGGCAACGTCATATATTTCTGCTGCTATATTTACGCTAGATATATACTGAATATCTATGGCTTGGTGATTGAACGTTCTTTGTAATTAGCATTAGCTCTCGAAAATTATCAGGATTTTTATTCATTTACTTATTTTTGAAGGATTATGTTGGGGAGCAAAATCAAAGTATTAATATGTTAAGTTCGGTGATAATTACGAATGATACAAAGCATTAGGAAAATCAGACAAGACGTTTTGGGGTTGTGCGCTTACAAACAACAGCAATATTGACAAGAAATGTGAAAGATGG
Organism: Thereuonema tuberculata; assembly: GCA_023159025.1. Classification (NCBI taxonomy): domain Eukaryota; kingdom Metazoa; phylum Arthropoda; class Chilopoda; order Scutigeromorpha; family Scutigeridae; genus Thereuonema; species Thereuonema tuberculata. Next base: position 7,257 of record JAFIDM010111177.1, on the reverse strand, counting down.
GTACCAAGACTTTTCGCATAAACATTACAATTATCAATACTGTGATTTCAGTTGAAGTACGGAAACTAAAGAAAGTTCTAGGTGGGTGGTAACGAAATGAGTTTTCTTATTTCTGGATTTCTTTCTTAGATACAAAACATTCAGACAAGCTGACAAACAAATCGACGGATAATGGGACTTCATTCCAAAGATATCCTAATTGTAGACACAAAAGATTTCTTTCTGACATGAGATAAGATAGCTACAAATACTACTACCAAGAATAATGGGATATCTCAAATTTCTAAATTGATACAAACAAAATGGTTTTTACAATATTTACATTTTTTCGGGGTTCTCCCATTTCCCCTGCACTTCTCCCACCATACTTCTCAGTCTTTCTCTCCATCTGTCCTTATTTCCTGTGGGATAGTATAATAGACCTCAGGTCACAGTGCTTGGCTTCTGCCACCCACATTCACTACATAACATAACATACAATATTTACAACGCTTTCAACTGTTAAGACGTAGAATGACTTAAATACAAAGACGGATAATGAAAAGAAACCTTCTTAATTTTTTTTTTATATCTTTGTTTTTACAAAGTCATGAAAACATTACAAATCAAAAATATCCTTTTTTTAAAAAAAAATTATAATATCTGCTGAACGGAGACACTAGGAATTTTGGTCAAATTCTTAAAAATACAAGGTAGGGATGGCGATTAGTAAACCAATCACATGGCTTCTGATACGTATAAGAAAATATAATAATGTTATCTCAAAGTTAAATTTATTAATTTATTTAATTTATGTTGAATTATTGCTTTAATTTGCTTATTACTTCAAATGTGATTGCTGCGAATGCAAAAGGCGCAATTATTGTGATTGTTGTAATTGTTGTGTTTATTGTGATTGTTGCTAATGATACCTGTCCACAGACGGACAGACAAACCGGGATTGTAAGATTTCTGATACTTGTATCAGAAGCCTAAAAATTACTTACTGTAGGTATCTGAATCAATTAAATTTATGTTACTGCTAACGGGAAGAAGTTTAGTTAATAATTATTATTTAAGATATCTTATATAAATTCAATGTTGTGATTCTAATCCTTGTCTGTGGGTTTTTTTTTAATCCCTTTTTTTGGCTAATTTCTCAACAAGGATATAAAGGGTAGCTCGTCTCTTGCTCTTCCTCTTCATTGTGCATGCTAAGTTACAAGAAGAATCTTCAAGGAATTCAAAAGTAGATAAGGGAACATGGGTAGGCTAAAATAAAAGATTCCTTTATGCAAACTATGTAACTATCATTGAGTAGTTTTAAAACAGGTCAGACACAATATTTAAAAAACATAAAAACAAACTAAAATCTCGACCAGGTTTCAATCGGACCTGTCGATCTTTTTCAAGTTGACTTGAAAAAGATCGGCAAATCCGATCGAAACCTGGTCGTGATTTTAATATTTTTATGTTTTTTACTTATTGTGTGTGTCTGGCCTTTTTTTAAAACTACACCATTAATTTCACACAAGTTAAATTTCTACATATACGTAAACATCACCTAGCGGCTGAGGATTTGGAACGGTAAGCAGAGCGTCGTATTTGAGTTATGGGAAGAGTAGAACTGTGCTCACGCTTAATGCTGTACCGCAAATAAGCACCGGAGTTTTAAGAAAATCCGTCCGACCGTTTTAGCGTGATTCGCACATAAACACATTTAAAAGTGGATGCATTTAGACATATCTGTATTTAAAGTTTATAAATTAGTATTATGTAGTTACTATATTAAATTGTTAAAAAGCTATTCTGCAGAACCTTCTGACATGCAGAACGTCCCTTACTAGAACTGGAAGGCATAAAACTGTTACTAAATAAACCAACAAAATAACACAGACAAACAGAAACTCTTTCCACAAAGTTGTCAGATTACGTGTGATTATGAAATTAATAAAGGTATGACCTTATTTGGATTCGATTTCTAACAAAAAAGAAAAAATGTTCAAATATACTCAAGATCAAAATAAATATAAATTTACTTCACTACATGAATTATATTAAAATTGAACAAAACCCTGGTGAGAAAAGTACAACTGATGTTGTACAGCCTACGAACACAGTCAGAGAAATCGTTCCTGTTATTTTGTTAAGCAGTGTAGTTTTCGTAGTTTGATGAATTAACAGATTAAATAACGAATAATAGATTGTTTCCAAATTTTACTAAAGCAACGAATTTCTTTAAAAACAAGCCTTTTTGGTCTTCCCTCTCTTTTTTTTATTACTTTGTTAGCGGGTGTCTGTACCTGACGTTACTTAATTATTGCACCCCCTATCTCAGCAGAAATCAATTCAATTCAATGTTTGCTGCCTCATATTCGATTTTCTTTTCTTTTTTTTTTTTTAATATTCCGTCTTTTTACACGAAAAAAAAAATTTCAGGCAACTACAATAGCCCCCCCCAAAAAAAATAATAATACCAGAATTCAAGAATGTGCTCAGCACGTGCTCATGTCAAGCCTTATTAAAAGAAAAAAGAAAAAAAAAACTCCACCCACACATTTTAATGAGGAAGGTTTCCTTGGAAAAAAAAATGTGGTTTCATTCATTGCACATTCAGGTGCTGGTGTTCCGCATTAGAGAAGCAATTGATTTTTGATTAAATTTTGTATCACGTGAAGAAGGACTTAAATTAGACATCAATATGCTCCGGATTGCAACACGTAATAGCGCTTTTAAATACGGATGCCATTTTTGATTACACCTTGTCAAAAGTTTACAACCACGCGGTCTGGATACACGAAACAGAACGCCCCGGCTTCTCTATTGAAAGGCACCAAAGTTAATGAAACCAATTTATCATGTTTTCTGACATTTCTTTCCGTCCCAGATTGCATACTAATTGACATTAAAACGCAGCGGGAAATCACCCGCTTCTTGGGACGCCGTACAATGATTGCCAATGAATAAAACTGGCGTATTGAAGCGTACGAAGCTTACAGCAGTGCACAAAGGGACAAATATATTTCATACAAGATACGAAATGGAGAAGAAGCCATTGAAAAGTCGAGTAACATTTGATTGATTGATTGTGGGTGGCAGGGAAACCAAGCACTGCGACCGGAGGTCTATTGTGCTATCCCACGAAAATGAGGACAGACGGAGAGAAAGACGGAGAAAGAATGTGGGAAAGGTGCAGGGGAAACGGGAGAACCCCGATAAAACCTGCCCAGCGCGGATCGTCCACCATCAGGAAACCCACATGAGAACCGAATCCCGATACCCAGAGGTGAGAGGCCAATGTCTTGGTCACATGAACAGAAGAAAAAAAATAAACGTGGATTGTGGAAACGTGAATAAACATGAAAGAACGTGAGACTTATTTTCCTTAAAACACTACTGCTTTTAGCGATCCTGTAATTGAAAGTTGTAAAATTATCTCATTTTCTTGTAGAATTCTACGCATCCTTATATTCTCTTTATGTCATTTTGAACTCTTTTTTTGCTTTTTCTTCCTTCTCAGTTTTTTCCTTCGTTGGCTTCTAAACGATTTTTTTTTTTATTTTCCACATTCTCAGTTTCGTTTGCAATTGAATAACTTTTTCTTTTAATTTGCTTATTGTCCTCAAAATGAAAGTTGGCCGGCGGAAGTTTGAACTGCGCAGCCCTTCCGGTAGCTGATCAATTATGTTTTCCTGCCACAATGGACGCCGTCGTCTGTTTTCACTGAGAAAGACATGTTGATAACGCCAAATTAAAACTTCTCTCGACTATTTAGCGTTATTTCAATGCCAGTTGCTAACAATAAGTATTTATATAAATAAATAAATATATATTATTTATTAATACAATGCTCTTTTGCAAAGTAACAAGCCTTTACCGTAATGGTGACGTCCAGTGATAAACTCATATGGAAGTGCCTGACCAGAGTAATCGATGATACATGCGCAGATCTCACAAAAACAGGGCGGCCATCATTCACTGGGAGCACAATAATCATTTTTTTCCCAACCGTGCGAAAGCTGGCGTGCCAACCAAAACTTATTACAGATTCAAGTTTCGGAGGTGCCTTGCGGCTTTAATGATCACTCTTCAGTGTCCAAAGCAAAATTAACTCGCTAATAAACTCGACGACATTACAAACCCAGACTGACGTCATCTTCGAGACCGAGCAGATATCGATAGGTGAAGGTCAACCTCCGCATCACTTGCTGCTCTCCGGTTACAAAGAAGCATCGATGGATAAGGAGCTGGTTCAATCAGTGTATTAATTCCAATTATTCCGCCCACGCTGATGGAGCTGCAGGGAGAGAGAATCAGCAGCGTTTTTTGTGCCACCGAAACAAAAAAACAGAAGACAATCATCTTGAACTTTGCTTTTAACTCGCTTTCACAGATCCATCATTGAAATGTCGCTAGAGAGCTCTAATTTACATTTAGATTTCTAAATGGCACGAATGTCGATAGAGGGGGGAATAGAGGAGGTGAATTTCCACTTGCTTCCACCAACACTCAAAAGTGGAACGAACGCAGAGAATCGTAGTGACGTTTAAGGTAGCACTGAGGTAAAAAAAAGAGGCTACAAACAGTTGTAAATTGTAAAACGCCATTTTAAGGCTAAGTGCGCATGTGCATTACAAAGGAAGATTCCATTGACAAAATAACATGCAGAGCTAAGAACAACAAAAATACGTTGCCAAAATGCGGGAGAGAGTATTAATTGCGTTCAATAAAAAAAAAAACCTAGAAAATTAAATTGTTCAAGTAGAGAATATGAGCAATTCGATATCCACGTTGATTTTTATGGAACCCCTATCCTCTGGCCTCGAACTGAACGTGTATGGATCTCAGAAAAAATACTTTTATTACATACTTGCAGGTTTAACGTGTATGTATGATATTAATAATAAGGATGAAATTAAGGCCACCACACATTGATGATTGAAAATAATTTACGTATAAAGTAAAAATTACACTTGTATTTTCGGTCACATGTTCCTTCGGCTCCAATTTCGAATTCTGTAACCGTTGTAATAGCTCAATTGACAACGGAGTGTGGTCCACCTCGAAAGTACTAGTGTAATTTTCAATTTGCACACAAATTATTTTCAATCATCAATGTGTGGTGGCCTTGATTTTATCCTTATTATTAATACTTTTATCATTTAAAAAAAAAACAGATTGCGTAGAATTGTACTTTAAATTACTTACTCATTTGATCTTTCTTTGAGTGTATTTTAAAGTTGGCACGTCAACTCTGGTATATCTAGCTGATCCCAGTTGAAGAATAATTATGTCGAGTTTTTAAAGTTTGTTTTTATGTTTTAATCGTTTAAATCGTTAATCGTTTTTCGATTAACTTTACATGTTATAGGAAAGTCGGAGTCGTGAGTCGTGCAGTCGGAGTCGGAGTAGCACTTTAGAGTCGGAGTCGAAAAAACTATTTTCCGATTCCAAGCTGTTGTAAAGCTAAGTTAAAAATACTTTTTGAAACTATCTCTTTCTTCAGTGGGTTTTGTAAGTTTTTTCGTCTTTTTTTAATGCCGAGTTAATAATAATATTCCCTTTCGTCCCGGTCATCAACGTTACCATTCCGAGTTCAGGTGCTTGTACTGATATATTTGTTAATGTCTTTGCCTGAGCGGAATTTCTTGGTTATTAAGAGCAGCGGGTGAAGAAAAGAATCTGGAGAGAGGAGAAAGATGCTCTTTAAAACCTTATATCTCGCCGTCTCGTTTCGCCATCCGGTTTTCATATAACGTCGTCTCTATATGGGCGCTTTATTAAACCCGCGGCTCCAATCAGTGCTGCGTTCCCAAAGCCGTAGGGCTAACACGGTCGGTCTTCAGTATCCCGAAGCGGGCGAGGATAAGGCTTAATGGCCGCGATTCACGGCGTGTCCGAGACAAACATCAGCGGCACAAAAAGCCATCAAATGCCGGTGCGTTTTTCAAATTCCCGTTAATGCCCAAAAGCTTCCTGCTCTCGAAGAAGGACGTGTGCATTCATCAGTCGGCCTCCAAATTGATTTCCCCCCGGCAAATGAGAGATGAAATCCTTTTTGGGGAATAAATTAAGCCCTTTCTCCTCCCACGCCACGGTATTCCGCAGATATTTACGACAGTAAATTAAGTAAACAGTAAACAATACGCCAGGCAGAGACGAAAGCACTTTTATACCAACCACAATGCAGATTCTATCACAGTTCATGGGTGACTACTTGTTTTTCATTAAAGAAAAAGTATTTTATTAAACTATAAAAAAGTTCCTCTGTTCTCATTCAAAATTACGGAGAGAAAAGAAGATTACAAGGAGAATGGGTCTCTAGAGCACATCGTGTTTCAGAATAACATCATTGTCTTACTTCAAAAGGTAAAGTTAATATTGGACTCAATCTATCTCTCGTCAGCTAGAGTTACCCATTGCATAACAGCTCATGTTGCTTACGAATTATTCACTAAGTCTTTCTTCCTCCCATTCTTACAAAAGTAACTCGTGTTTACAATGAAGTTTGTTATCATTTCAGATCGAATCGATCACATTACGTAAATTGCGTCCCAGATGACCCGCTGCCATCCCTACTGAAGACATTTTTTCTTTTTTATATGTAAAATTCTTTAGATAAAAGAAAGGGATTAAAAGTTAACCTCTTAAAGTAGAATATTGTTTTGCTGCTTCCGAAAATGGAGCTTAATTAATAAAAGTTTTCTTTGGTTATCAAAGGTTGGCGTTACTATTGCTTGAGACCGTTAGGGACTAATTACATTACAAAAATCGGAAATTGACAGAACTGACGTAAAACCTATTAAAGTGTTGGAAAGCTCACTTTTATCTACCGTCGTCCCCATCATCATCATTTTCAACTATTGTCAGTTCACTGAAAGATGAAGGACTCTTCAATTTTTACCTGTCTTTCGGTCGACAGGTTGTCTAATTAGACAATTTTAATTTTACTTAACTACTGTCTCTACCTTAATGAACATTTTGATGACCTCCTCTCCAGTTCAGATATCTTCGACTTCGGTTATTATGTTATCATCTGCGATTATTTCGTCTTGCTTCATATCCTGCCCGATTCTATTTAAGTTCCTTTACAGCAACTAGAATCTCAGCCCACTCACATCTACTCTCTAATCCAAGCTTTTCGTTTAAGGCTTCTCGTCATCTAATTCCTAAGTTGTATCTCTACTTTGCATAAAATTAGCAACATAAGAAAGAAAAATAAGAATAAAATGCACAAGACTGAGAGTTCACTGATCTGTTTTTTTTTTGAAATTGCGA
>JAFIDM010111176.1:0-12223 GCA_023159025.1 Thereuonema tuberculata | reverse complement strand
GCAACAGAAATTTTGACCATCAGATTGAGAATCGCTTCTTATATATACCTGCTGAGTGCGCAGCTCCGATGCGCTGTAGCTCTCGCTATTCATTCATTGGACATCAAAGTTTAATCATTTGCATGGGCGGTCCCAATGTCTTTGCATACGAAATTTCATTACAATCGGACAACTCCTTCTAGGCCGTCTTTTTTTTTGGTAATGAGTGTATATTAGAGAAAAATTTTGATTAAAAAAATTTGACTTTTCAAGCGGTGATAATTTGTTTATTTGTGAGATAGATGATCTACACCGTTCGACAGAACTAAAAATGACCATAAGCTATCAATTATAGTAGAAAATGATAAATATCTATCCTCTACATACTGAGTTAAAATATTAGGAACAATAAAACAGAAATCTGACGTCATGATTACTTTAAACTTAAATTCAGCACCCCTTTTAACTACAAAGCTGTTAATATAAACATGATGATACCTAAGCCTTCGAATGTTTAGAACAAAACAAGTTACACAAAAAAGAAACAATTTACAACTGTGCGTTACACTGGTCTATCTATTTATAAGAATATATATAGCTATAGCATTTAAGATGTGAAATCAGTTAAAGAGTAACCAAAGTCCAAATATGAATAAAAAAAAATGATTTATGATTTCAAATGTAAAACTGTCTAAGGCATAAAAGAAACAAACTTAATATTTGCAATAGATTGCAAATATATATATTTGCAATTATTGCAATTATAAAAATTTTTATAATTGCAATAAAAAACTTAATTATAAAACAGTTGTTGGAATCATGGACCTGTTAAGAACTACGAAAACCTGTTTGTTTCGTTATAAATCATAACTTTTAAAGGGAACGTATTGAAAACTTTTATAATTCTGACAAAATTATACAATGAACTATTGGTCAAAAATATTGCCAAATAGGGTATCAACAAAAAATCCGATTTATTAATATGGTTTCTTATTTAAAACTTATTATTTTTCTGTTTATTTTCATTGAAGCTGTATTTATTCATTATTTTCATGTTTTAATTTTTTTCCCTTTGAAAATCTACTTATAAATCTACGATTAGTTCCTGACAGTATCTGAGATCGCACATGTGGCAAACCGAAACTACCAACTAAAAGTATTTTACCTCAAGTGCAACAGCAATGAATCATTCAAGCATGTACATCACTTAACATCTGACATCTCAATAGTTTGGTCCCCCATTCAGAATTAATGAAAATAAATTATGTTACATAAGCCTCATTATTTTCTATCTGACAGAAATTTGTGTAAAGAATTTGAAACATGTTTTAGTGTAATTTATTTTTTCTAATATATGCTTAAAGCATAAAATTACAAACATTTTTACAAGTTAAATTCCAACTAAGATTTTTTTTTCCCCGCGAACTTTCAATATTTTTTTTCCGTTCCAAATGCTATCTGAAGTGCAATGAAAGCTCAAAGAAGGACATTTCCACGTGAACCATTGAAAAGTTTGTAACCTTGAAACACTTGATTTCCCCATTTTTTTATTCTTTTCCACTATTTACAAATTGTTCATGAATTTCTGCATTGTCACAAAAGCCTATGGCTGCTTTACACGCTCCTGAAACCGGCAAGTGGCTCGAAAATCTACCACTTACCCGAAAATCATGCCTATTGCTCTAAATAAAACGTTCTAAATTCAGGCAAATATTAGAAGCAAGTTGACACCAGCGCTCTTGGCGGCGAGAAAATTTATTTAAAATCTACAACAGTTTAACTTCACGCTGAAATCTGGATATTCTTTGCTCGTGGTTTCAATCCATGGCTTTATTCACCACATTCTCTTCCTTCGGGATTTTTTTTCCTTTTTCTTTATCTCTGCTGTGGAATAAGATGAGAATTAATAGCAAAACAAAGCTGCAAAAATCATCATCTTTGTCGCTTCGCCGACAAGTATTGTAAATCACGATCTAAACGAGAGCAAAACGCGATTTACACATCTAAAGCGATCGCTTTTCAGTCAAGCTGCAACTGGCAATTGGCATATTTTTGAGTGCTTTTAAAGCAGCCATAAGATATTTCCTAGTGTTTGAGTACATTTACATTGATGTTTGTTTAGTCTTTTCAATTACTCTTCTGTTTTTCAAACGAAGTAAGGATGATTTTAGTTTAGAGTTTGTGATAATTTTAAATGGAAGATGCTTCTTCCTAGGTGTAGATGAAAGTATTTTTTTATCTGACTGATTTAAACATCTCACTTGTATCTTTTAGCAAGCAAGTTTCTTTTTATGTAGAAGAAAGCATATGCAATTTCTTTTGATGAGTCACAGAGTAAAAATACTTTTCATTTAGCATAGATTCGACTTTTAAGATTTCTTTAGAAATATGTATTTGACAACTTTCTTCACTCTGTAGTTTCAAATGTTCAATCCTCGTCTGTTCTCGAATGCCTTTGATAGTGGTGAATAATTTCATCAGCTATCTTTTCTGCTATCATAATAACTGCTGTAACAGGATGTGCTGACACTATTTGAGGCATTATAGAGGCATCGACCACACGAAGAGCATTCACACCATATACCCTAGGGAGAAAAAAAACTATAATTAATATTAATAATATAAATATATATATATATATATATAAATATATAATTTCGTTCATGAATAATGCATTTTATTTTTTCATTGATAATTAAAATATAGATACTGTATATTGTGGAATTTGTTTATTTTTAAGTGGAATTAAGCTCATAATTGGAAGCGAAATAATCATATGAATGTAATGAAAAATATAATTAGACTGCTACTCTCCGTCCTTCTCACTTATTGAACCAAGAATCTATTTCTAAGCCAAGCTTGTCAATTGCTTTTCAATAGCCTTCTATATAACAATATAAAGTATGAAGTTCATTCAATTATTTATAGAGAAATATTAGTTACCTGAGTTCTGCATCAACCACTCCCATGGGATCCAATGCAGGCGCCATTTTACATGTTCCTACAGCATGTAGTCCAGTTGTTGTCAACCAAGTAATGACGCATCTATCGTACTGTTCCCCTTTATCTCCAAGACATACTGGCATTTTATCACGAAACAGCAAATGAGGTCCAAATTGTCTCATAGCTTTTGTCTTCATCATTTTTTCTATAAACTTCTTCCCTGAAAGAAGATAAAATTTGAGTGAATTTAATTTGAAGTGCAGTACACTGATATGTCAATGACATTTAATGTCTGAAATGTTCATTATTATCTATTTTGCTTCATTCTATAGGATTTGTCAAAATGAATATATGATATGCTCTGTTGAATCCTTCCTTCTATAATATAAAATAACTACAGCGAGGCTTCTTCCAGAACCACCATTCATTTACACTTTTGAGTGATTTGAATATTAACAGTACCAATTATTCTCACTAAAACATTTTAACATTCAATTAGGAGGTAGTATCACAGCCTTGCGTTGTGTCAGCAGAACATCCCATGAAGTGTCAATATACGTATTTAGGCACACTACACATTATCAATAAAGTACAGTCGAACCCCTCTTTTACATTCCCGCAAATAACGTTTTCCCATCAGTTAAACATTTTTTTCTCGGTCCCTTCATTTTCATATTATTACAAAATATTTTTTCCCTATATATACGCTGTCGTAATATCAAACTTCCCGAAATTTACGTTGTTTCTGCCAAACGGAGTAAAAAAAAAAAAAAACAGATGGCGTCCATGCGATGTATCGATACACTCGATGTCTTCGTTCGGTTTCGGCTTCTTTCTTGTTACCTCGTCATTTGGCACTAACTTTCACCGTATGATAAAGTATTGCAGAATATTGTTGCGAGTATAAAAAATTTCGTTTGAAAATTTGTCTAATCGACCCTCGTATTTTAATAAAATGTGTGTAGAACTACGAATATCTCAATTAATCTTTTTTGCCCAAAATCACCAAAACTATATAAAATCAAGCAATGATCACATAGGTTAAATGTTCAGACCTGTTTTATTAAGTTAATTAAATAAAAGATTCTCTATTATATTATTATTTCCTAAAGTACTTCCCCTAATGTAATACTATTTTTATTTTCTTTGTGAAAGGTTGAGGTGAAATCAACTATTGTAAGCTATGGAGAAGCTGAATTACAGAAAAGATTTCAAATATTTAATTTAAGAATGTTTGGGTGCATAGGCAAGAGGAAATACGTCACGATTTGATATAATGGAATTAATTCAATAACATCCTTGGAATTCACATCTGTAGGCTGAGAGATGAATTCATACAAGGACTACAAACAATGTAATAGAGATGTTCATTTGAGATTACTCATAGAAATCATTAATTTCTTTGAAAATTCTTTTTCCTTCTTTCTGAACTTTCAGTTTTGGATATCGTCTAATGGTGCACCCTGGAATTAATATTTTAAAACTGAAAGCATTTACACTGAAATATCGTACCATTTTTTATCCTTTTATTACTTACAAGTTAATAAAATTACATTATCTATCAATGATATTGAAACTATTGAAGAATTGTGTACTACAGCAAACCTGCAATAAAATGCTTTTATGCTATTCACAGTAATGAATTTTATTAATATCTATCAGTTATTTTATACAAATAAAAGATTAATAATGTTCAGATAGGAATGGCTCATTTGTTGTAAACTTTACGGTCTCTACACAGATCTCAATTTCTTCAGGATCTCAATTAGAAACAGGATATCCTGTTTCTAATTATGTTGAAGTATTTTTTTTTTTCTAAGTTCTGTTAAAATATCTTGATTTCGTTGAGTTTTAAAACAAATTCAGTTATAGATTGCTTTAAAATGAAATTTCCATTTACACACTAATACATTAAATTCAGAAGCTTGTATAAATATTCTTTTGTGGTACAATTAGTTATGTCTATTCTTAACTAACTCAATTTAAGCATTATTATGCAAAAACAACAGAACATTAGTTTGATCAAGTTCAAACGAACAAAAGAGCTTATTTGATATACTGACAAAAAGAAATGAAAAGAGCATGATTTGCTATTCATGATAAACTTTAGAACGTTAGAGAATTTACCTTCAATTAAGACTTTGATGTCATCGGGATGTGATAGATACTGAGGCTGTATAAGAACTGACTGATGAGGATCAGCACCACGGACTGACACATAACCACGACTCTTGGGTCTTAACAATACTACCAATGGAATAACAGTATCCTGAGAATCTGCTGGTATTGCCACGCTTACAATCTAAATAGGGAAAAAAATTCTTAAGATTTAATAGCAGACTTTTATTAATCACATTTAATGTCAAATTATTTATAATTTTTAACCTTTTTTTTTTGGGACAACAGCTTAAATATCAAATGAGGGAAATGTTGGTGTCATATTTCTGTGTAAACTGTAGATTCTGTCTGGAGTTTTGTATATCTTATTTTATTTTTGTTTTAACCATCGAAATTAACACACATCATCGATCTTTTTTTAAATTATATTCAATTCGATGGTTTCGTCGTTGTTGTTTTGTTTTCACTTTTAGTTAGCTTTTAATTTTATTTTTAAATTGCATTACCATATTTTTCTGCCTGTCGGTAAGATTTAATAGCAGACTTTTAAATTAATCACATTTAATTATTGTGGTTTGTAATTACGAATTCAAAATGCATTGTAATCGACACATGACGATAATTTTTTTTCTATCCTTGTTTGAATCTGCCTTCTAAGGCTTTCTTGATGTTTTTCTGTCTCTGATTATCTAAATGTAATATCGCCCAGTAATCTAAGGATACATATTTTGCTAAGATGCTTGCGTTCTTCTCAACTCGGTTTTCCATCAAATGGAGGTTGATTTCAGGGTTAGAGTTGCTCTTAACCAAATTTAGACTTTATCAAGCCATAAACAATAAAGCTTACGTTAAAACTACTTTGAATGAAGAATGAAAATTAAAATAGATTTACAGAGAATAAAATATTTTACTTACTTTTTTCAAGAATGGTTTGAGTATTCGAAATGCATTGTCTGAATTAAAAAACACTTCAAAATCGGCCCATTGTGAATCGCTAGAGTAATTGGAAGCAAGAAAAGCAGTTCCTTCAAAACTCATAGGACATGTCAGAGGTCCTGTCAAGAAAACAAGAATGTAATCTCATTATATTAATCAATTACATAAATATTGAGTTCTCCAATTCACTTTTTTTTCAACCTTCATTTCCCTTTTATTCTCACCAAAACGAAGATGTAGGAAATTTGTAGATCTACAGTAATTAATAAAACATTGACATTAAATAAATATTTTTAAGAATTTAAGAAAGAACTTCAAAAATGCACACCTAAAAATATAGGTTCTCGCACCATGAATCATCACCTCGGGAATCTGGGACAGCTGTTTCGGCCTTATTAGACGTCATCAACCAGATTTGCACTTAATGATAGGCTCAGTGTGTGTGATAATGTTAAGGACTGCACCTCACCACCCGAGAATTACACCTTAACAAAAACATACAACAATAAAAATATATCGTGTCCAGCACAGCATCAAACCCTTGTCCCAGCCACCGTCAGGTTCGAAGGAATTCCAGTCAGGGAACGAAGAACCACAAAGACAAACAATTCATAAATAACAAAAAATAACCTACATTCGTTAACTTATAAGAATTTGTTACAGCAATCGGTAAAGTATTTTCGCCTTTTTAACACCGATCAAATTATGTTTAATTACTGTATTGTAACTCTAAAATATTTAATCCTGATACACGGTTAATAATACAAAAAAGGGAAATTTTATTAGTCTGTTTCAGATGTCTATAGATCACTGTTAGATGGCTAATGATACTATTGTATGCCTTTTTCTAGTAGATTATTGTAATAGTGAATTTAATCTATAACCTTCCATTATTACTCTGACCTAATAGAAAGGAAGCAGGTATCAAACTAACAATGGTCTGAAGAAATTTGAAATGGAGTGTGGAAGATTGTTAATTTTTCCATCAAAAAGGTAGAGAAAGGGAGAACTATAATAAAATTGAAAAATGTTTAGTTGTAGTCGTTTACATCTCAACCGCCGTTCAAGAAAAGTATTACTTGCCTGATTGTGTTTCTTCCCACAACTTTTCATTTTTACTTGTTTCATAACGAACACTATTAAAAGTTTCTTTGGCATCCATTGTGTAGACATTACCACCGTAAACCACGTGATCTTGAAGATTCTCACCAACTCCTGGCAGATGATGAATGACAGGAATCTGAAAATATATTCATAATTAAATATTAGGGATGAGTGACAAATTCAAAATAGATCTATGACGTAATAGTGAACAGAGAAAATATCAGGGAAGAAGTAAAGAAATAGAAGAGATTCTGGGAGAAGTTGAAGCCAGTCAAATAGGACGAAAATGATGAATGTTCTTATCAAGATGAAGAAACAAAGAAATAAGAGTAGATCAGATAACGACTGACGTCTTTGAAGTCCTGAAAGAAATAGAGAAATCCACTATCTAATAAATTGTTAGCTGAAGATGTCTAGAAATAGCTGCATAGAAAAAAGGTAATATAAAAGTGTTGCAACTACTGAGTCTTGCTATGGAAGGAAGGGGCTATTGACGGAATTGCTGGCAACATATTCAAATACCAGTTTCGTGTAATGGCAAGAAGATGTAGGCTACGTGGATAAAATTTTCTCGATTAGAATAACAGAACTAGAAGGAAAAGCTTATAGATTTTATTGTGCTCCAGGACCTGTAGTAAGACTGCAAGTCCTTTGTATGGACGACTTGAGGAAGAGGCTTGTCCAGGATTTTGGAATGAGAGGTTTTGATCGTTTGAACCAAAAAAAATGCTATGCGCTTTTCCAGTTGGGGGGGGGGGGGGGTCCAACCAAAAAAAGGATCCAAAATCCTAGATTTTTTTCCATTTTCAAATGCAATGAGGGGGGGGGGGATGCCAACTCCCTTTCCTCGGTGGATTTGAGGAAGCAATGAAAAATTGCAGTTAATGTTAGATTAGAGGACACCGAATTACGTTGTTACTCGATGTACATTATTACAGTAAATTTTTAATTATGTCATACAGCTGCAACATGATCTATTATTGATACCAAGGATCTGCTCAAATTGCAAATAGTTTTACTCCTGCATAAACATAATCTCAAAAAATTAGATGTATAATTGGATTTATGTAGTAAAATCTTGGTCAAAATTTAGAAACTTTGCTTAATAATTAGATACTAGATATTGCTTGTAGCATTGTGCCATCGTTTTTTACTCATTTTGTTGAATCATCAGGCACGTTAAATCTCTTTCTTTTTTTCATTCTAGATATTATGCTACTTACTTAACTGGTTCTCTTTGGATAATATGTACTTTCCTTCCTTTTATCGAATTTGGCCAACTAGGGACCACGTAACTAGTTCAACCTGACAACGTCAGGGCGAGGCTAGTGAAATTCAAGAAAGGGGGGACGAGAATTATATCCCGTCCAGGATAACCCTGAGATAGTAAGTCCCAGGTGGGAAACGGACGAAACACAGAAGAAGAAAGAAACAACCATGCCACCACCGGGATTCGAACCCGGGTACTGGCGCATCGGCCACAACGGCAGCCCGCCGGCTAAACCGCACGGCTACGCCAGCACGGCCAATATGTACTTTATTTTTGAAAATGAAAAAAAAAAAAAAGTGGAGGAAGTTGCTACAAACACTCCTTGACAATAAGATGCTGGTAGAAGTAAACCAGCGATACTATACGGAATGATCGGAGACCAAGAGTTTAAAACAGAAAATTCAAATACATAAAGGATTGTTACTGACGGGATCTGGGAAGAATACACACTGAAGTACCATAAAAACAGAGACAGTCGCTTGATTTCAGTATATGAACGACAACCCCGCATTAAATGTATCATCCACAATTGAAATATTAATACATACAAAGGCGGATATATTTGCATCCGTTGTTGTATCATTCGTATTGACGACGCAGCGAATCATGATTTAAGCGACTTTAAACGAGGCGTGATAGAAGATACCAGAGAGATGGATCACTCCATTTCCGAAATCGTCACGAAATCTGGATTTTCAAATGCAACAAATTCAATTGTATACCGCTACTATACAACATTAGCAAAGACATCCAGCTTGCGACTCTGCTGCGTTCGATAAAAAAAACAAACAAAAAAAACTGGACGATCACGGACAGCATTTTTTGATACGCATTGTAACATCGAGCAATATTGTAAGAGATAACAGAATAGTTCAATGCTGGGACCACATGTAACATCAGCGTTTGAACAGTAGAAGGTTCTCTCTCTTCTTTGGGATACAGGAAAGACACTGAACACTATACACTCGGTTCCCATTGCCGATCCGAGAGCACAGGGCTCTGCCCTTCACCCGGGATCGCGAATATGATCAGTGCACATAAGACGACTGGAAACATGTAGCCTGATCCGATGAATCGTGATTTCAACCGCGGTTTCGGGCAGATAGACGATTACGCGTGTGGAGGAAATGGATCCCAATGCCAACAAGGGCAGCGGTGGTTCTGTTATGTTCTGGGGTCTTTTGAGCTGGTACGAAATAGGTCTCCTGATACATCTACAGACATCAATGACCCACAGATCTATGTAACCCTTTCATGTCATGCATTCAGCCGGAAGGAAACGGCATCTTTCAGCAGGACAATACGCCACCTCATTGGTCCGCAGTCACCAAATTATGGCTCGAGGAACATTCCTCTTGAGTTTGGCATCATGAGTTGGCCCCAGTCGTTCGTCGAACGTGAACCCAACAGAACATGTGGGATGTGTGCTGTCAGTGCCAGGATTCCACTACCGGCGATTATTAGGGAATTGTGGACCTCTATTGAAGAAACGTGGTTTACACCAGTGCTTCTCAACAATTTTTGCTTCATGGCACATTTTTATATTTTCAGAAATCCCATGGCACATCAAACCTTGTTCCTAAAATCCTGAGACACACCCAACGTTTTCACTGCTTTTACTAAGTATAATAGTACTATTATAGAATCCCTTGATAAATCACCTATGGCGTATATGTGATGAATATAACAGTCTTACTTTTACAATTTTTAAGATATCTGAACTTTTTTAAGCTGATTTGAGTGTTATTTAATACTAGCCGGGTACCGTCGCTTCGCTCCGGAACCCTTGCATCTACAACATTAAAAAAAAAAAACTTTATTTATTTAGCAAATTAATATTGAGATCGGAGAATATACGACTTTCTAGCCCGTTGTGGCCTTCTCAGGTGTATTGCGGGTTGGCGCCACACACGTGGGGTTGCCGCCATACACTTCATCGTCAGTTTGCCAGATTCCCTATCCAGTAAGAATTTCGAAAAATCCGGCCTTATTCCTTGTCTACATCATAAAGGAAACCTCTGTGCAAAATTTCAGGTTTCTAGGTCCAAGGGTTTGGGATGGGCGTTGATGAGTCAGTCAGTGAGTTAGTCAGGACTTTTCTTTTTATATATGTAGATTTTCATTAATTTTGTTTTGTTAACATCATTGATTAGTTCTTTATAGATTATATTTGGATCTGTTATTTTCTCATTTTCAACTCTTATCCGATTCATTCTTTACATATTATTCTGGTGTTTTGATATCATGTTTATTTATGAAAATATGATCTATATTTGTTTTCGTATTTCCATGAATTGCACAGTTGTTTCTTGTTGTTCCGTAAAGACGATTTTTGAAACCATTACTGCACATAAGTTTTACGTATTTCTTTACTGCATTGTTTTTATTCAGTTTGAAAATATCTATATTTACGTCGCCAATCAGTATAGTTGGACAGTTTTTAATATATTTTCATTTTTTATGAATAGATTCTCTATTTTAGTAACGTTTTAGTAATTTGAAATTTAACATTTTGCTTACAGAATGACAGACAGAATGTTTTTATAATATACGTTTTTATAATATATAATAATAATAGCCGGTATCGTCGCTTCGCTCCGGAACCCTTGCATATATAGCATTTAAAAAACAAACTTTATTTATTTAGCAAATTAATGTTGCGATCGTCGGAGAATATATAACTTCCCAGCCCGTTGTGGCTTCTCCGAATAACTCGGATGTATTGCGGATCGGCGTCACACACCGAAAATTCACATTTTTGCATGTATCTTGCAAATGCTGAAGCGTTTGTGAATAAGTGATACATCGTTCAATAGAACTTTCAAATACCAACATTTTCTCAATATAATGTTCTCTTCCATCTTTTATACTTTTCGTTTAAATTGAGAAAAAGTCAAAATTTGACCCTTTAAAAGGCGCCATCTTGGAAACCAAAAACTTTTTTCGAAAGATTTTTGTAGCATTTTGTTTGTCTTAAAAAGATCTACATTTTATCCATTTACATGACCAGTATATCTCTTATAGTTTAGTCACAAATTTGGAAAAACGTAAAGTCTTATGACAGACAAAATAACGCTTTTATAATATATAATTTTATTAATTTTAATTGTTAGAACAAAACAAACTATAATTCAATTGCTAAATGTAAAGAAATAACTGGAATATTTTTTAAGAGATATATTCTAATAGCCTTACACAGGGGTGTGCTGCCATACCTTTAACAACAGGCTCTCCAAAAATAAAAAAATAAAAATGACCCAGAAAGCACTGATGTCACCCGCATTACGTCCAATTGGTGTCAGTTTACTTCACTTGAGGGGGGAATAATCGAAACGGCCTTTTATATTTTTAAATAAAATCGCATAATGAAGCCTTCAAACACTTGTCACATAATGACTAAAGACAAAGTAGTTTAGTTGATCACACTGGTGGTTAATTTATAGGCTGTGTCACAATGCACTGATTGGTGAAAACTGGCCAATTGCTCCACGTTTCGCTTTCATAGAGAATTCGTATGTATGTGATAGGTCTGTTGAAGCGTACTAGCATTTCTCTTATTTTCTCTAGCGAAATAAGGAGTTCAAGTTTAACTTTTTAAGTGCCACATATAGTAGGTTTCTGTAATTGAAATAATAAACTAAAACATTTTTCTCTAATACTTCGCAAACGTATGTGCAGCGCCTGGTTGATGATGGACTGCATCTGGTAAAGTTTCAACAACTGACTGGCCAAGTTTCAGAAATTTTATCAACAGGCTGGTGCGAGCCAGACAGAGCCCGAGTACCACACATCACTGGTCTTACAGAGGTAAGAAGTAAAGCAAATCTCATTTTCGTAAAGAATTATCTTCAACCGTTTTCAAGTTCAGCATAT
>JAFIDM010111175.1:0-12223 GCA_023159025.1 Thereuonema tuberculata | reverse complement strand
ATTCTTCCAAAACACATTATTCGTGTTGAGCAGAAATACCAGTCTTTCACTTTCTTTAATTTGTCTAAAACTTGTAAAGAACTAAATTTTAAGTAAAAGGATGCCTGCTTCAGATGGAGATATCTGTGAAATGCTTGTCGTAGCTTTGTCCTTTGTCTCCTCTTGCTTTGCCTGAGAAATGAAGTGCTTTGCTGCAATAATAAACTTAATTTGCAATGAAACAAATGTTGGAATGGGTAAGGTGATGTTTTTTAAAAGGAAAACAAAAAAGTTTCTTTATGTAGCTTCTTTGTCCATATAGTTTAATGATGGTCTTCTTCACAACTCTCTTCAATGGTAATAATCTTGACTTTAGACCACGCTGGTATATGGCATTACAATGTATTGTTGAAGATTTGAAAATCAATACTTGAATTTAGAAAATTATGTTTAAATATCTTTGATTTGGATGGTTAACGAATCCAAAGAAACCTAGAGGGCAGATCCAGAGTGAAATGATCACATTGGATTAAGGATGTTTAAAGTGCTGGAGAATAATGTGATGAGAGGAACAAAATTCTTACCTATTGTTTTTGAAAAGTGGAAAAACGATGAAAATTCACATTCGTTTGCTTTCACGCCTCTGGAACCATCAACGACTGGTATCTGGGACAGCTGTTTCATCAAGTTGAGAGTGGGAGAAGGATCCATAGGCTTTCACGCATTCTGAGCTTGATCATCGAAGGTAAATCTGGCTGATGAGTCCTAATAAGGACGAAACAGCCATCCCCGATTCCTGTCGATGATGACTCAAGGCGCGAAAGCAAATGAATGTGCATTTCCATCATTTTTCACATTACTGCACATTAAACCTTCTTACATATTAGACTTGAAGAAAGATAGTCAGGATAGTTGTTTCATTGAATTATGACGAAACACATTTATGTTAAAAAAAAAAAATAATAAAATAAAGAGCTCAGAGAGCCTTTTTTGGCAAATCTCTAAGATTGATCTACGGCTACCCATAACTACACTTAATGTCCAACAGATGGATGTTGACGATCCCGTATTTTCGTGATTTCACGTAATTTATGCGAGAATAGTCTCTATCCATGTCTTCTCACAAAATATTGAATTATTTAAATGAATTATAATACGGGGAAATGCATGAGACTTTTACTACATTTTCATACAGCTTTAATAAATTGAAAACAGTCAATAAACAAACAATAAATTCATTATGTAGCATTTTTCTAGTGACAGACATTAAAAATACTAAATTCCTTGAGACCTGCTGAAGAGGCTAATGGCGAGATCTCGTGTTTTCGTAATTCTCGCGCAAACGTGATCGTCAACATCCATCTGTTACACATTATGTGATTTTTTTTTAATTGGTTGATAAGGACATATGGTTCTTGATATTTTTAATTTTGTTAAATTTAAAAAAAAAGAAAAGAAAAGCCCTTCATAAAAAAGTTGCCAAGCTTTGATCTAGATGGAAAGGAGACTAAACATTGTTTTCCCAGAAGCTAATGAAAGCTGTGCTTAAAACACAATATTAACAGTTTTTTTTTTATTTACTAATTTACTTTAGAGTTTCTTTGTATTGCCTTTTAAAGTAGTCTTGAAAATTTTATTGAAAAATTGTTTTCAGAGATTGTAGATCAATTATTGAAAAACCCCTTTTTAAATCTGTAAATGTTATTTATTTCCTTTTTTAAATATTGCCTGAAAATCATCTTATCTATCATTTTCTAATTTTATATTTTCTTTCTGTATAGGAATATATATTGCCTGATGTTCGTGACAGGCACTTCCTATTAACTTTCCATAAACATGCCAGAAAGTTGGGCTTAGATGTGGGCCGTTACAACGAGCTCAAGGATTCTATAGCCCAAATTGAGCAAGATCTTAACCGTTTACGAGATCCTCTTTTCTTGCATATATCACGGCACAACCAGGCCTCTTTGTTTGGTACCCAGTTACATATGATGCTACCTCCCAAGTCCGTAAAAGAACCTGCGACCACTGAAAAGGCGACTCCTCCACCACCTCCTTCATCGTCTACACCCCCTTCTTCTCCCCCTCCTCCCCCTTCTTCTTCCACTTCGAGTTAATTGATAATTTTTAAAAGTTTCAACTGTTATCAAATTCAAGACATCCAGTGTCAGGCCAGGATATCTTGCTGATGAAGAACAAACTTTTATTTCCTTCTTTTTACTAAATCAAGGAAAACAGCAGAAAAAATAAATTGTGATCTCTTTTAGTCCCCCCACACAATGCAAATGTGGTTCCTTAAGCAAAAGATGTCCATGTGACTCGTAAAAAGAGTCAGTGTGGTTAAAGAACCAGATATAAGATATTATTGTTAATGATTGTTACGAATTACAATACAGTGTTAATATTTGATAACTGCAAGGTAAAATATCCTGTTTTTCTTAGATGGTGAAAGATATGAAGGAAGAGCTAGTAAAAATTCCAAATGGTTATTCATTTAAATTATTTCTTTATAAGTTTTAATTTATAACATACAATACATTTTGATATACTGCAGCCCAGAAAAATTTATGATTGAGGATTTTCTTTTTCCCATTACTTTAAATAGTTATGCTTTAATTTTCAATTACGAAACAGCATTGTCATATAACTGATCTATCATGTCTACATTAACTGCGATACAAATTCTACCCACCTACCACTGTGTAAAACATTCACCCAAATTGTTATTGATCAAGTTTTACAGTGCTAAATGCAGTAAATTTATACCTGTAACATTTGCCTTTCTAACTGAAGGTAAAAGAATATTCAGTAGGGTAAATCGAAAACTAGCAAAAACAGATTACGGAATGAGTAGGTTTGGTAACAAGGAATAGAACGAAACAAAAGAACAAAAGGGAAACAAAAAGAAATAGTAACAAGTCGTAATTTGATTAACACACATATATACTATATTTCTAAGGAACTTGTATGGAAAGTCAACATCAATACATACTGACTTGTTTCAGCTACTGAAATAAAAACTGTATATATATTATTGCAGAATGCATAAGCATTTAAATATACTTCATTCAGTGTCATTATTGCGATTTAAATAATTCAGTCGCAATTCAAAAAAGAACTGTTAAATAGTACTTGATTTTAAACATATAAATAAGCAGCATTCTATCAAAAGAAATTCAGATGTCATTTGGTGTTTCAGCTTTGTATTTAAACAAAAAAAATGTAGGAGTTTTAAAATTTTTTTGAAACAAATTGAAAACAAAAAGTGAATTACTGTTCGTTGAACTACAATTTTCATTAATCAAGACAATCTCAAAAAGTTTCTAAATCTCAACTAAAATATAATTAAAATCAAACGGAAAACTTATATAAAAAGGGTTTATATAATAAGTTATTAAATAATCTTCTTCTATTCTTGCTTATTTCATAGCATTTGAAATAAACGAGATAAAAAATAAAATAATTAAAGAACCTGATGGTTCTGAAACAGAGACCCATCATCAAATCAGAACGATATTTCATGTTCAAAAATCTTACAAAGTTTGTAAATTGATTTGCTATTTATAAAAAAAAAACTGAGAATTTGCTCGGCAGCTGTTGTGCATATCAACGAGCATGTTAACAATTTTGCAAATAATAGCATTGATCTGGCAGTGTATTGACTGCATTCCTTATGCATTAACATATGCATTGTCTTTTAAAAAATAAATAAATAAAATAAATATGTGGCATAATTGTTATAAATGAACAGATTTACTTAAATGAAACTAAAATTAACAGAAAAGACTGTAATTATAATTAAGCTTTCCCATCAAAAAAAAAAAACTACAAAACAAAAAAGGCCATTTTGGCTACCATTTCTACATTGCATTCTTCTAATATTATAACAACATGGTAAAAATAATCGTTAATCAATTAATGTCATTTGTATGTGAAATTAATAATGAAAAGTAAACAGGTATTTTTGTTTATGAACTATAAAATTTTAAATAACTAATATCCTGTAAATAAAGTTCATTATTGAAATATTGTTGCTTTATAACCTTATCTGTGCTGATCCACGCATTACTTCTCATTTGACTTTCTTCAAAAATTAAAACGTAAAAAAAAAAAAAACAATTAACTCCTCACAACTCCTTATTTAGAATTTGAAATAAGATGAAGTACCAAGATGAAACACCAGAATGATTACATCTAATCTTAGAATTGCAATTTTCAGAGCAATTTAGTTTATTTCGATGCTTTACTATCGTAATATAAGTTATTCAGTCAGATTAATAAAAATTTAATTCATCATTGGTTTATTATTTGTTAAGGAAGGCATTTTTATTAACGAATACCATGAAATTTTTTATTTTTAAGGGAAAAAAAAAAAGCAAAACAACAGAAGGGTGCCAGTGTTCCTGGGTGCCAGCCTACCAAGATGTCTTCCCCTTAGGGTACTGTAAGTCCACAGAAGTTCTTGGGGAAGGGGCACCACAGAAATATCTTGGAGAACGATGTTAAACACCCTAAGCACAGCCCTGCAGATTTTGTTAGAGATCATTAACAGACGAAATAAAGAATTTTTGCACTTTATGCTACTCAATGACAATTGGAATTTTCCACTTGAACTAAATCCATTAAATGTTGCAAAACTTTTCAAGACTTAAACTAAATATATCCTCAACAAAGAAAACTTTCTTGGCGGCAGTAGTAGAGTACTTAAAGAGTTAATCTTGGTGTTGTCATTTTAATATTAAAGTTAACATTTAAACCTTTCATACTAAAACAATTACTGCAAAAAAAAAAATAAAAATAAAATAAATTAGTAATTATTTATTGAAAAGTATGCAATTACGATAAGCAGAAGTTATTGAAACTGGTAAATGTACTTAGAATTTTCTCTCTTAAATCAGCAATATTAATCTTTCAATATTTTTCAAGCAATTTGTAGGAGTAAATAATCTCTTAACTTATTCTGGCCATTGCCCTTTTCATTTCTGCTCTAAACATTGAAAATAACTGTTTAATTTTGTGGTTTATCCCAATGAAACTTCAAAGATTAAACCAGAAGAAATTTAAAGTTTTCTCAAAGTAACTTTCCCCCTGCATGAATCCTCCTTCTATTACTCGAGTAGAGATTGTAGTAGCCAGGCCAGGATGATGAAGATGTCGCTGTTAGCGTGGGTTAATGGTCGTGGTTATCAAAAAGCAAACAATCAGGAGAATGTTTTGGGACGTGTATTTCTTTATAAATCATCTCTGCAAGTTAGTCTCTTCAGAGATTACAGGCTTTGTGCTTAAATGTACGTTGTTCATTATTTTTTTTTTAAACGGAAAGGACTTTAATAATATTGACTTGTAACACCTTCCAGTGAGTCGAGAACTATTTCAGAAAATGCTTTGCTGTTATTAACTAAATGGCAGAAAGGGAAAGAACGATAGTCCTCATAAAATGTTTGAATCATTTATTTTTCCTCACTTGTGTTGATATCTTATTTAATATTGTTCTTGAAATGTTGTTTAGAATTTAGCTACTTCTTTTTTTTTATTATGGAAAAGAAAAAGTGTTTGTTTTCTATATCTGTCTTTTTTTTTTAAAAAAAACTAGATTATCTGAAATTTTGAAAACAATCTTTTATGTATTTTGGAAAGTTATTTTTCTGTTTGGTTTGCACTTGAGTTTAAGAAATCAAAGCAAAAATTTGCAGAATGATTCATAAGATTTGTGTGTTTAGGTATTTTCCAAAACCAAAAGTTTTCAAATGAATTCCGTATGAGAAAATGGGCGAAAATTGCTGCATGATAATGAAGTTTTGCAGAAAAGTTGGTGGTTTCAAGAACAAGAAATTACATTAAATTTCACGAAAATTCTTGCTTTGACTACTGACAGTGATGACTCTGAGTTAGTATAAGATATTAGAAGTTTCAAAACAGATGTTTGATAAGTATGCAATATCAGACATTGATTATTATTTTTAATTATAACTGTTCCTTTTATTATTGCTACTTTTTATTTTTAATATTATTATTATAACATCATCATTTGTATAATTCTAGCTAGTAATGTAAGACAAAATTTAATTACTTTCCAGAGTCCTATACTATCTTTAAGGCAGGAATGAAAAGTGGCAAACATTTTAATTTTTGAAATTGCATTACAAGCTATTTAAGAAGATAGCCTGCATTCACCCAACAAGAATTCCACAAACTGTTTAGTCTATTAATGAAAAGAAATGTTCACTGGCATTTTGGGATTTTGTGAGTGAATGTAGTCATTTTTTAATGATAAAATGAAAATTACTCGTGTTGCGGTGCTAGACCTTAAGTAGACTGGTGTAACTTTTATCATTACTTCTCTTAAGATTAAAATTACAATTTTTTATCTTTCTGATGGGTGCTATACTGTCCAAAGAAAAAGAACATTTATTAATTAACATATTTATAGCCATCCTCATCAACAGTTCACTCCATGAGCTTCCGTAATTGATTACATCTTAAAACTTTTCTTACCTATCTTCTCTATAATTAATACCAATCAATAGAAGTTTTTATTATAAAAACATAACATAAAACTCCCAAAAAGAGTTACTGAATGCTAAATGGGGGACAAAAATAATAATAAGCAGTGTTAAATTAATGGCATTAAATTAATTGCAATTTTTTTGGTTGGTATAATTTGCTGCATTTGCAGTTGCAGCAGTTATGTATTGAATTAGTTAATGTTCAGAAAATGCCCTGTAATAGATTTTGAGGCTTCATTAAAATAACTTAAGCATCAGTTAAAAATGCTTGATTTATAATATATGGTTTAAAAAAAATACATCTTATTCATCCAGTAATTCTTATGTTTGCCATATATTTGACATGATTTAGGGCATATGAGAACTAGCAGCATTCAAGCCTTCTGCTTGATTTATATTTATTTCCAATTTACATTACGAACCTTCCTGATTGAAAGACATTGCTTTCATTGCAGTACTTATTTCTGCAACTGATCAGAAGTCCTTCGTCATTTAGATCCAGTTGACAAAATCCCGAAGCACTAGGTTTGTCAACTTGCTATTTTTCATCGAATAGCATCTCAGCTCTTAATACAATTTTGCTACTATTGCAAGTACCTTCCATATCGCTTTTTATACTTCTAAAAGTGATACATAAGTAAAGGACAGGATTCCTTAACGAAAGAAATAGAAAAAGTTTTCAGGAAACAAGATGGTGTCTATAGTGAAGCGTGGGGGGAAGGAAGGATAATTTAATTCTAAACAACAGATGCTTCCTTATTAATTTATGGTCTGATAAATAATATTTAAAAAATCACCAAAAAAAAAAATACTGTTGGTATTTTTAAGATTACACAATCTTGAAACGATTAAAAAAAAAAACTTTAAAGTTAATTTCTTTTTTAAGATTTAGTTAAAGATTTAGTTATCATTATTTTCTCAGGTTTGTATTTAATGAAAGGTTTGAAACAAGTTTTGGAAAAAAATTTTAAGCCTTAGAAGAAGCGCACAGAATTATAGATTATCCTTTTTTTATATATAAAAAAGAAAAATTATTATGAATTTCTTTTTCTTAGAAGTTACAGGTATGCTTAAGATTAGTTTTATATTATTTTGAAGCACGTTAGAATTTTACTGACTCCATTTTATCCTGTTTTAATGCTGTTTTATAAAAATATCCATTTCATTATCACTATTTCTTTATTTACTGACAATTACAGTAAACCCTTGATCCTTTGGATTCTAGGATAGCATTTGCTGAATTGGTGTTTTAGTCTCATGAGCAACAGGAATTATGTGTTTCTTTAGTCTGAAATCTTGGTTCTGAATATGCACCAACAGACTTGTTACAGTTACAATTCCTCTAAATGTTGCTATCAGAATCCCAGTTCAATGAAAAAGAACTGCAATAAAAGGAAACTTGATAACATTAAAAATAGTTAAGAATGATTTATTTGTTAGCTCTTGGAATTACTGTTGCAAAGCAAAAATCACCCCATTCTTATAGACTGCTACCTAATTCTGCAAATGCTTTCATGAAGTTCCAAAAAAATTGAGGGTTTATTGTATACATTGAAGTATTTGACTTCCATACTATATTTAATCAATTTCATTGGCAAATATTCTCCTTGTCGTGAATTAAGTTTGTGGCTTTTAATCTTCACTTATGTTGAATTCTATAAATATCAATAATTAGAATTGATTAATAAGATAAAAACTATCGTGAAGTTATGAATATAAAATATGATAAAAAAACATTTCTGTATTCAAATTTTTATTAGGGAAAAATTCACGAGTTATATCTCAACACCAAACCATTTCTAGAATCTACGGATAGACATTGAACATACAGTAAAAAAGAAATTGAGTTTGGTGTCAAATCAACACAAATTCTGAATGTAGACTTTCTAACTTATTTCCAAAGCTTCTTTTTTATAATGGGACACAAAACATTCAGGATCTAAAGTAATTGTAATAATTTCACTTTGATTCTAGTTTTACATTGAATTATCTAAATACATTTACAGTGGGTTTATATTCTTATGATAGGCACAAAATTTTATATTAAATTGGTGCTTTATACTCCCATCCATCTCAAATAGTCTGCTACAGAGCAAAATTAGCATTCTAACAGTATGTACATAATGAAAGTTGTATTTATTTCATCAGTATAATTGAACATATATAAATTGTTATTATTATTATGATGTTATAAATGCCAAAGTTTCGAATACTGTTTGAGAGTCAACAGTACTCTGAAAATGTCTCGTTACCAGTTATGCTTCGAAGACTTTGTTAGTTATTATATTTCGAAGATTTTGATTATGCTGGTGTGACTCTGAAAATGACATTTTTCATGCGAAGAAAAACAGCAACTAAGGATGTGAAATTACTGTTTTTCTAGACGCAAGAAAAAGTAATGCTGTTTTCTAAAATGCTGTTTTCCCTCCAAATCTCTTGATTTTCATAATGAATCTCAAAATTTCTGAGTTTAGAAATATATATCATTAATTTCTTTTTTATTTTTTATTCTAGGTTATTGACTTATATATATATGTATTCTTATTATCTTTATTAGTTATTTTTAAACATTAAAAAAAAGAAGAAAACGAAAAAAAAGGAAGCTCCTTTGAAGTAAAATCTTAATCAATTGTATAATTATTCAAATCTTAGTTATTTATTAATTATTATTATTATAAGTTATTATTTATTCGTAACATTTCCTTAGAAATCCTTTAGAAGTTTTAGATATAAATTGTCTGAAACAATGTATGTATTTTGTTATCCACCTAAATTAAATTTATTCCAATTAAATTTGCTTTTTGCTAAATGTTATTTAAAGGTTTTGCCTTAAAATTAATTAACTTCTACTTTCATTATTTATTGAAATGTCAGTAACAGATGTAATTAATGTACTTAAAGGTTTATTTATTTATTCCACTTTATGGTTCATAGTATAGAAGAGAATCAACAGTTTTCTGTTTCCGTTGTATGAACTGACAGAAGCAGTGATGTTATAAAATTTGTTATTTTTGTGAAACTGAAAACTATATTATACAAACATCATAAGTACCATCTTGACATTGTAAATGTTTCAAATTCAACAATGAGAATCAGTGTATCTAAAAACTTATGAAGAAATATTAGAAGTATTTGGCAAACTCATAAATACTATTGTTTATATAAAATTTGAAGTTTAATGTTTCTTTCATTTTTAATAATTATCTGCTAATATATGAACTTAAAAAAATCTCGTTATATCGAACATTTAGTTCTCATACAACTAAATATCCGCAGATGTTTTAATAACGTTATAATCTCTTATTAAAAGCAAATATTGGTGTTCACAGCAAAGGAACTCATAAATTGAACTACATCTTTCATTTAGGATATTGATAATGAAATTGGACAAAAAAAAAAACAAGGACTTTTTAAATTTGAAATCCGATCAATTTGGAGAAATCTTCTAACAGTCTGTTAGTAGGATGTTTTACTAAGTATCACATAATTAATGCATTCATTATTCCCTCATTTCATATTGTTCAGTAATGAAAGTTTCAGTTTGAATTTGCCAACATATTATAAAAGATACGATACTCACTGAACTTCAAAAAATTTGAGTAATGAACTTTAAAAAAAATGGGAAACATTAACAGTAATCAACTATTGTTTATTTTCAAGATCAAAATTATTTAAAGTTGAATTCTCTTCGATACTATAATTTATTTATTTCAAATAATATTTGTGTGATTTTTTTTTAAAAAAATTTTTAATCAATAAAACGGCAACAAATTAAATCCTCCTTTCAGAAGGGAAGAACCAGACAGCGATAAAGCAAAATAAATTCTTTGCCAATATCATTTCTTTATTAACATTGCATTGTGCCTATTTTAATTTTTTTCTAAAGATTGGCTTAACGTATAATAAGCAAGCCTTTATCATATGTATAATTCAGTTTCTGAATTTTTGTATTTTTTATTTCCCTAGTTTTTATTATTGTGTAGATTTGAGGATGCAATCTCACTGTGCAAACACATCAAATTTGATCACATGATGCACTGCTTGGTAACGTTGCTCTGCGTCATGAAATAAGATCGCAAATAAAGAAACGAGGAAGTGTTCTCTACTTTCCAAGTAAACAATAAAATAAATAAAGACGAATTCACTATTACAATTCAGACAACGCAGAGATCTAAGGTATACCAGTACTTATAATTCTAATTTTATTATTTAAAGAAAAAAGATGATAATGTTAATTTTAAGCCAGAATTAACACTAATAAATTTTACATAACCAAAAAATTAAGAATTATGCCAATGAATGTTTCCTACTTTCCAGACATTTATTTCTCTCTTTTTTTTTTTATAAGAAATTATGAATACAATTTCATTTTAAAGTAGCCTACAATAAAACTGGCATTATAAACAAGAAACAAAACAAACCAATCCATCCAATATTTTAATATGTATTGGATTATGCTCAATGATTTTTAAGCCATGTAGAAACATATTATCTGTCTTTTCTTCATTAATTTTAATTCAGAATGATACAAGAGGAAAAACAAAGAAATGGATAAAAAGAAAGAAAATTTGCATGTTGATTATTGTTGCAGTTGTCGTCATGGCCAATGACAAAATCATCCTAAAGTTTTTACTCTCTCTCTCTCTCTTATAAGTTGACTTGAAATGAGTAGGAAGGTGGTACTGTTTTAATAAAACCTATATTTATTAAGAAATAATCCAAAATTCATTAGATATTTATTGAAGTAACGAAAGAACTCAAATTAAAACTTGGACCAGTTTGAATATTCTTGGTTGTGTGGGTGGTGCCAAGACCTACAGAAAAGCTTCTTTGCTGACATTTCTTTCTGGCTATTAGGGATGTCTTAGAGCATGAGATCTACTTCTCAACTGGCTTCCTTTCTTCTCCGATAGAGGTATTTAACATCTCTAGGACTTCTGGGTAAGTTGCTAGGACATGTGGGAACTTGCTGCATCATGGATAACGAAAATGTCTGACAGCCAGAGACGAAACGTCAGCGAGGTTTTTTTGTGACATGTGGCTCCACCTGAACAGCCAAGAGGATTCATTAGACAATGGAAACACTTAACATTTTATGACCCAGTATTTCCAGTGAAATCATGATGGAGCAAGAATGCAACATTAGGTAGTGAATAAACTGAAATGCTATGACAGTGCTTGAAAGCAAAAAAAAAAAAAAAAAAACCCTCAAGAGTGGAAGTAATGGCATTTGTTTGAAGAGTAATACCATAGACTCAGATAAAACAAACAAAAAAACAATACATAATCTTAATAGTCATATTGTTTTAAGATACTTAAGAAAATAAATGAAAAATGCTTTACTATTTTGTAGTCAAGGCTTTAGACAACCTGCTGCATTTTATATAACAATCTCATGTTGACCTTTGATGAAGCATTTTAACATGATTAAATATTAGATCACACAAATGTATTTACTGCTTGGTAATCTTGAAGCACAGTTTGTTCACATAGACAAGCTCACTTGGTTTCATTGATGATGGGATACATTTTTTGACATTGAAATTCTCCAGTGCTAATAACATTTTGTTGACTTTTTTATATTGTTAAACTCTGTTTATCATGTGTTTTCTGTTAACACCTTAGTCCCTAATAATGTACTTATTATTTTAAGGTGAGGTAATTTGTTAATTTCATTTGTTTAAAATGCCCTTTTTTTTTTTGTTTTTTATAAAAACATATTTCTTTATTATATGAAA
>JAFIDM010111174.1:0-12224 GCA_023159025.1 Thereuonema tuberculata | reverse complement strand
GAAAGAAGTACACACAGACACACAAGAATTACATTTTATGATTGTTTTTTATTACAATATAAAAAAAAGAGATTACAAGAATAAAGTTTCTTCATCTTCCTTGGTGGGCAGCAAGGAACAGCATATTTGGTTGGGGATACACAGTTCGTTGGTTCTTTGACTAGCTATTTCATCTTTGAAATATTTTCGCACTAGTCTACAAACCAACCGATCGTTTATGTCTTTATTTTTACCAAACAGTTTTAGAAAGTCATGTAACGAATAACCACAGCTTTTATAGTAAAGATATAAAACACAATATTGTCCACACACTGTTGAATAGGGTCCTTGTAGAGTTTTGTTGTTTTCGATGTGGCGGTATGTATGCTTGATGATGAATCGTCTCAACGGCGGTTGTTTCATGTGCCGTCCGTACGAATCGAAAATTTCCCCAACGTTTTTCTCCACCCAAATCGCAATCCAATGAGATCCAGGTTGATTATGGGGGTCCAGATTGACGACGTAGGCGTGGTGTGACGGACGTTGGGGTA
This sequence comes from Thereuonema tuberculata, assembly GCA_023159025.1. Lineage (NCBI taxonomy): Eukaryota > Metazoa > Arthropoda > Chilopoda > Scutigeromorpha > Scutigeridae > Thereuonema > Thereuonema tuberculata. Next base: position 11,694 of record JAFIDM010111174.1, on the reverse strand, counting down.
ACTGATCGATTGCATACACGCCGCCAAAATGATGTCTGGTTTTGATGTTTCGGTGTAACAGCTCCGTGATCTGGACACTGTTCATGACGGCGTCTTGAGAAGACACAATCGCAGGTAACAGTTTCACTGTCGAAGCTACGGCTACGACGATGATGTAGAGATGTCATCACTTGATCGAAGCACATCTGGACACTGTGTGGATCTGCTGTCGGCTTTTATAGAATGATTGGGTTAGTCCATTAAGATGTTGCGGGAGGAATCAATCTCGAGGACTTTTTGGAATTCGGCATATACGATTACATTGACGGTACTTGGCAATGCTACTTTGAAACGCATATCGATTCGTACTGTCCCCTGACTATCTAATTGAAAATACCCTGAATTACTCGAACTGTCTGCTGAAAGGTCAAAGGCATAAAGGGTCGAACCCTGACCATATTCTGTATAATTAAGAGCTAATCCCGTATCGCTTCCTAAACGATCGGTGACGGCGAAAAGCGAGAGGAAATTTCGAGCATATAAGTGATTGGTGTAATCCGGTTGGTAGGGTTGGCTTGGAATGGAATGACCATCAACCGATAAATTAATTAAATTACTGTCAAAATGATGGAAAAAGAAGGGATTTGTCTTAAAGGATCCGTTAAAGGCTGAATTTTCAACTAAACCTAAGACGACTCGTTTTGGAAGTTGACCCATAAATACATTGTCTATGTTAGCTTGTAAATTCCCTTTGGGGATAGAGAATACTTTACATTCGACTTTTGTTAGAGGATATTTAGCTGGAGTGGAGGGTAAGATTTTGGAATGAGCTAATAAAATACTAGGACTTACTTTAACTTTACGAACAAATAACGAGGCGTGTTGTATAAAAACTTTATAGTTCAGGTCTTGGGTTGGAGAAAGGAGGTAAAAACTGTGTTTGTTGCGACTAAGTCTTAGCCTGATATCTACATTGTTTAATATCAAACGTTCTTGTTTGAAGAGATCGCAATGAAGAGATCCGACCAAGTCTAGTGTTTTACTTCCTGCAACTAAACTATTACGAACTTTCAATCCTTCATTACACTCCTGTACTGTTGGATCGAGATCCTTGAATTTACCTCCTTCGTCCATGTACCATCCCGAAGCTGTCAATTGAGTAGCTTTCGAATCTTGTCCGTGATTTAATAAAGTTTCTAAATAGGCCCGATAAGAATAACAGTTATCTGTGGATGAAATTAATTTATCTCCTAAAAATACATCGATCTGATTAAATAAAGAATGAAGTAATAGATTGACGGGAGTTACTTTATCGGTTATCTCAAGGGGTGAATTGTCATTTCCTTTTACAATTTTGAGTCTAATGTTTAAAATGGATTTCGAGAGGTCTACGTATTCGTCCCCCAATCCCGAAATGACAAATTCAATCGGTCCCGTTTCCGAAAGAGAAGCTATGGGGTGATATTCGATATCCGTATTACCTTCTATGGCGACTTGTGTCGGGGGAAGTTCGAAAAGATCAAGTTCGGATTTAAAACATTCGCATGATTTTGAATGAAGTAATTGAGTGTCAGTCATGGTCAAAAATATCACGACTGCGTTTGGAACGTTTTCGACGTTTGACTGGTCTGACGGACTGTTTCCCTAAGAATGAAGAAGTGGGAAATGGAAATCGTCTTTTTGCTAAAAGTCCGCTTCCTGCTTGACCGGAAATCGTATTACGAAACGCTTCCTTCAGTCGTGATTTTGCCGATTCTTTAAAATCTTTTCCCGTTTGTACATCTTCCAAAATCTTACTACCACTCGCTAAAGCCTGTTTACCTGCCATAAAAGCTACTTTTTTCAAAATTGGTTTAGCCCATCGAAATAGAGAACTGAACACGTTTCCTAACCCGTGGCCCCTTTGAAATCGTGAACCTACAAAGATTCTACCTATTCCTTCTCCTCCTCCTCCAGCTTGATTTTGATAATACTGGAGACAGAGAGAGGGATCTGGACGATACTTCATTATCGAATCGTACGAAAGTGCAAAGTCGCTGTCACTCGTCCCTGTCTAAAGGGGATGGGAAATCCTATATCGTTTCTTAAATAAATGGAAATTGTATCGAAAGAAGAACGTGAAACCGGTCTGTAATACAAGGTGTTAAAAGATTTACTAATCAAATCACCATTTGCAAAGGAGCAAATGTGTCTCCGACAGGTGACGACTCGATAATATCGCAATACACGAACAGAGAGTAAAAGCCAAAACGAAAATCGAACGACGAGGGCGCCTCATAGAGTCCTTTCTCAAAATCAATACGATTTTCAAAGCCTAAGAGAGCTGCCAAATTTTCAGTTAAATGTAAACTAAAAGAATCTAAAACAGTAACGGTCATGAGTTGAGTTAGGGTCGAATAATCAAAGACAACACACCGTTGATTTTGATCAACATTTTTGTATTCAAATCGAACTTCGATATTAAGGTTAAGGAAGGACGTTAACAATTGTGGATTAGAATAATAAGCTGGAGGAATATTAAACTCTTCAATTTTTTCTTCGTCTTCATCATACAAGTGAACGTAAAATGTAAAGGAACGACCTACCACGAATTTATGCATCAAAGAAAGATCAGAAGCAATAGAATGTTTTGTGATTCGAACAAAGGATTCGTTATTAATTTTCTTTTCAGTAAACTGAGATGTCGAGTAACCTAACTCTACCATTATTTCTGTTGGAAACCATAATTCAAAAGGCCCATTCACCGAAATGGAAGTCCGCCATTCTGGTCCTGATAAATGATGAGCGTGAAAAGTATTTTTCAATTGTTCAAGACGCGTTGGTGATGTTTCGTCTTTTAGTAAAAGCGATTGTAATTCTCTCATCACAGAACGAAGATGCGAATATTGTTTTGTAAAGACAAAGTCTTTTTTCAAAACGTTCTGTTTCTTATTTTAATGAAAAATTTCCCACCTGTTTCAGGTGTTACGTTAAACCACGAGTGTGGATAGTGTAATTCCGTTAAACAGACTTCGTAAGGTTCCTTTAATTCGATTCGTTTTAGTAATTTTGTGGTAAAACTAGTGAGCGTGTTGTCGGGAAAGTAATCCATACTGGAATTGGAAGGTAACGTTAAATAGAAATTATCTGACATCGCGTGCCGGAACCCAACTGTCAAAATCTTTCGAGTAACCCTGCCACCTGATCAAATACTGTTTTTTCGAACCTTTCCCTTTTTCTCTAAGAATTTTTTCAACGGGATGATAACTTGTTTCGTCTTTACGAACTACTTGTAATTCAAAAGCATAAAACGTGCCGAGAATAGGATTGTTTTTATAACTACTAAACGGTAAACGGGTGGATTACGATTCACTTTTTCAACAATTCTAAAAATTTCCAAAGTCCAACCTCCTTCGTATCCTTTCTTAAACGGACGTCTCGATTCCGAAATGCGTACGTACTCGCCAACTTTTAGTTCTTGTCTGATACGCGATCGTTTTGGTAGTCCTTTTTGATATAATCGATGCCAAACTTCCGTCTGATTGAAGGGAGTTACTTCCACGGGTGCTCGTCCGATGGAGCGATGATACGTATGATTGTACGAATCAACAATGTCTGGCAACACGTCAACGTACCGATACGATTTATTGTAAAAAAACCAACGATATAAACGTTCTTTTAAAGTTCGATTAAATCTTTCTACGATAGCACATTTTGTTTCGTTATGAGTTGCAAAATAATGAACGTGATGTTCTTTCAAGAACGATTGAAACGTTTCATTTTGATACTCTTTTCCACGATCGGTTTGTAAAACTTCGGGAGGACTGACTTTTAAAAAAAGATCCCGAAACGCTTGTGTTACTTCTGCACCTGTCTTTTTTCGGATGGGAAGAACGTAACTTTTTTTGGAAAACACGTCGATAATTGTAATTAAATAACGAATTCCGTCGTTATATTTTGCTAATTTTGTCATATCGACTAAATCGCTCTGCCATTGCGAATTGATTCCGGCCACAATCGTTCTATTTCTTGGAAAATGATAACGAACTGGTTTGTATAACGAATAAGTATCGTTCTTTTGAACCCATTCCAGAACTTGTTGTTTTTTAATTTGTGAATTCAACTGTTTGGCTCGTTGATAGAGTCTCTGGATTCCTCCTAAGGATCCAGGATCTTTTGGATTATAATAAATCGATTGCAATAAATTGATCATTTTTTGCGGCACAAATCTTTATAACTAAACCAATGACCTGTCCCCGTCTGCGGTTGGACGGTATCTAAAAACTTTCGGTATTGTTCCCATCCTTTTGGTATTGTGCTCTTTCGAGTTTTTGCAGTGTTATCGAATTGAATTAATTGGACAATATTGCTTTTGGGTAAAACTTTACCTTCAAGACGTACGACTCCAGATTTAGGATTCCAGGTAATGCCAGGTGTTTTATCCAGTTTATGCATTTCCTCCGAAATCAGACTATAATGTTTTTTGCTGGCAAATTTTTCAAGTAAAGTATCCGCGTTCGCGTTTTTTTTTTGTTTTTTCGCGGGCGACCCGGGTCGCCATTTTTCCGCCTTCGGCGGCGCGCGCGCGTCGCGTTGTTCCGCCTTCGGCGGCGCGGATTCCGCCTCCGGCGGCGGGGTTTCCGCCTTCGGCGGCGCGGGGGGCCCGGGCGCGGCAACCGACCTGTATTGATTTTTAAAAGTCTGAAATTTTACTTGAAACTGATTTAGAAATTTTGTTTTTACATCGTCAGAAACCAACGGATCTTTTAAAATTTTTTCGAACTCTGTTTCTAAATGTCCCAGTTTTTCGAGAAAGGGGTGTTGAGGGTCGTATCGTGAATGTGGCGATGGAGAAGAAGAAGCAACCTGTTCGGGAGTGAAAACCAATAGTTTTTTCGTATATTCCATTACGATCTACTAATCAAGGAACCGACTAAGGTAGCTATTCCGGGAATTAATAATGACAATAAACCTGTCCCGTGTTGAACTAATGCTTTTTTACGTTTCTTAATAGATGCCGAAGACGTACCAATGTAACGTAAGAGTTTTTTATGCTTTTGCAGTTTTTGTTTTACACACGACTTTAAAGGTACATTTCCATGTAAAATGTTACCGATGCATTCGGATAAACATCGAATGAAATCGTCCGAACTGTGTTCTACTAAATGTTGAATTTGTATTTTCGAAAGTAAAGGAATCGCCTGCAAGATTTTACCGTATTTTTGTAAACGGGAGCTGCGGCTGTGAGATGCTTTCTTACTCGTGACTCGAGCCATAATGACAAAACAAGTTTGTGGAGATTACTTTTTAGGACTGTAAATAATCATGGGTGAATCGTCGGGAAAAATATTTGTTCGAACTCTATACTGATCAGGTGTCGAAGGTTTTAAATCGATTAATAAATAACTATAAGGTTTTGATTTTGTAGCATCCTCGTAGGCTTCCATGAAAAATTTAAAATTACGGGGATAGAGTTGTCGACCTAAACAGGATATTTGATTGGCATCGCGCAAGGAACGAAACACAACAATGTAACCTGCATTTAAACTAGCCGTACGATGCGCGGCCGATTTGTGAAATAAATTTTGAACTAAATAGAGAACCGACATATTGCAATGATGGCTGTATTTGGTGAAGATCTTTTCAACAGATTTATCGGCTTCACCCATTAAATCATCAATAATTAATACTCTAACAATGACGGAATCCATTTCAGTTAAATTTGGAACCCCCTCGTGAAATTGAATCGATGGAAATTGACTAAACCAATTTTGAAAAACGCCGTAGCACCAAATGATTTCTTGTGGAGGTTGATCAAGCATTACGTGGCAGTGACGAAGTAATTTTTGCGCAAAACAAGATTTACCTACCCCCGAAGGCCCCGATATCATCATGGTGAACGGATGCTGAAATTTAAAAATTTTGGATTCGACAGAGGACGACGACGACATGATGTTTTCTCAATCAAAGCCGAAAGTACAATGATCAGTAGCCGTGTGGTATGGTCTGATATAGGCCACTGAGGATCTGACGTTTGTCGAAGACAGCCCTGTACTGCTTTATTTCTTGCCGCGACACAATTTGGCGGTCTTTCGTCCTAGCAATTTTGTGTTTGGTGAGGATGGGTGCGACTGTTCGTTCACAATCGTCCCCCTCGACCAATTCGCGAACCATCTTTTTCAATAAATCAAAGGTAATGGTTTTTTGTGCTTCGAAGCTGAGCGAGAATCCGCGAACTTTTAAGACAATGTGAATTGGTTTCTCAGCTTCTCGCGATCTAATTAGGTAACCATAATTTTTGGCACCTAACGTGCAAAAGGATTGAATGTAATAACCCGGTCCATGGTCCCTTAAAATCTCATTTGTCATTTCACCGAGATAGGAACCGATTGGCACCTGATACTGGGTGGGACAATTGAGATTTTGAATGTAAAATACACTATCTGTATCCATGTACAGTACTCGTGAGCCTAATTTTTCTAAATAACTGTATAAATGTAAACGCGCTTGAGCAGTAACGAAGGCTGCCAATACAACATTCGTATGATCTCCAGCGATTTCAATATCATCAGAATGTGACCACTGTACTTGTACTAACGACTCGTTGAAAAAACGAATGTCGTGCACAGTTTTAGTAGGATCCAGAAAGAAGGCAAAATATTTGTCAGGGGAATCAACGTATTCCGTCATAGTCTTTTTAGATCTTTCTGCCAACTTTCCGTAAAAGGAATTTAAAAATAATTTGGCCAAATAACGTAAGGCTTCATTCTTGATAATGTCGGCTTTCTCTAAACGGATACCCTCGTGAATTTCGTAATCTCTAATATATCGATCACGGTCTTCCTCCATTTGACACTCGGCAGGAAAACCATCATTGGTCTGTTTTAATTTCAGAAAAGCGTCTACGTAGCCTGAAAACAAGCCTCCCTCTTTTTTAGTTTTATCGTAGCGCGTTGTTTCTTTAAAGTGCCAAACTTGGAAAATTTTTTGAATGGAGTAACCGCAATCGATAGCTTTTTGAAGTTCTAAAGTCACCCAGGTACCCGTCAAAACTCTTTCTTCATCTGTATGAGTGCAAGGTGGAAGATAGCAGGAATTAGCCTCCACACAAGTACGACACAGAGGAAAAAAGAGTTTTTTGTTGTGCCGAAATGGGAGTACGGGATGGAACAATTGACGCGGAGGCAAAACCCTGCATTGAACGAGCCCACAAAAAGAAGAAATATCAGTTGTGTCAAGATTCCAAAGAATCTCTGGAAGATTGAGGGGATACAGTCCGTACTTCAAAATGTATGGATACAAACTAACAATGTCTGTATATTTAATTTCTTCCTCGGGCGAACAGTCGTGATAAAGAGTGATTCCCTCTACACGACCGCCATAATATCCATGTTGTGGTTCTAGTGGTTTTAAAATTTCCAATGTATCCACATACTCTTTCATGGCAGGATTACTTTTCAATTCCCGTTTAAATTCACACTCCCATTTTGTCACCACCGAAAAACCTTTCTTCTCAAGATCAAAAACCTTTTGCAACGTCTGATGATAACGGTCCCCCAGAGTTACGTTAGAATTATACAATTTTTGATTTGGGTTTGAAAAACAAAGAGGGTGGCCATGATTGTAACATCCGTTGTATTCAAACACTCTTCTGTTTTCCGCATCGAAACCGTCCACGTAATACTTATCAATTTTACGTTCCCCCGTGTTTAATGCATGATCAATGGCAATTCCGCGTTGATGTGCTTCCCATGATAGCCATTTCAAAGCGTCATCACTGTAGGGTTTTGCTGCACGAAAGCCTTCATGGGGGATAAGTGCTATCGAATTCGTTTTCAGAAATTTTTGTCTAAAGACTTTCACACAGGCAGACGCTAAAGTGATGGCGTTTTGAAACGGACAACATCCATCTGAAACTTGTAAAAAAGAATTTCGAAATTTGAATGATGCTTCGGCCAATAATTCCACATCACTAATACAATAACTAATCAATTCTTTTTGGAAATCAAATTCCGTCTTTGAATCAATTTGGCTTTGATACCATTGTAAAAAGTCGTCTCGAGCCTCAGGCTTCATGGAATCAGGATCATAAAATTTTTTGTCAGGCATGGAATCACAATAATTAAAATTTTCACTCTTGTTGAGAAGATGGGGAAAATATCCTTTACGAAATTTCGAAGGATCGATTCCAAAGGCTTTATTCAGTCGGCTTAGTGCCAAAGGCATAAAGCACATACTATCGATTATTCGAATTTTCTTCCATCCTAAAAACAAGAGTCTATTTCCATTAAAAATGGTTTTTACTTTTTTATTGTTGAGAATTAAATACTGTAATAGAAAATGAGAATCAAAATTAGATCCATTGTGACTTAAAACAGTCACTGATTTAGCCCCATAGACTCCAAACAACCATTTACAAAAAGCATGGTGAGCATTTTCCTCGTTGAAAACTTGCAATCGTAAATAGCTTTGACGTTCGTCGCCACAATGTACACAACACTTTGGATTGTCAACATAACACCGATCACACATTGTCTTTGCAACACACAAATTCGGAACCAATTCAATAATGGGAACACCATTCGAATCATAATCAATAATTTTTTCGCAGGTCGTCTCAAAATCAAAAAATATGAAACTGCCTGCATTTTTATTCTTAAGTACCATCGGTTGCATAAAACATCTGTGATCAGGACCTGCTTTTTGTTTACAATTAAAACAATAATGCATATTGCATTCATGTTTTGTCTTCACATGGTTTTGTTGCAATGCGTCGACATCAATGCCACAGTCAGTGCATTTTTTCAACTGCTGGCAAACCGTTAAAGATTTTTCAGTTTTGATTTTTTTGTTTACTTTATGCTTAGCCAAACAAGATTCCGAATAAAAAAATCGGTTGCAATCATTGCAAGTAATCCAATTCTCTTGTGCACAATTTCCGCCAGAATTGAAACAAGAAACACATCGTTTTTCGCAATGATGATCTCGAACATTTTTATATCCTTGCCAGCATTGGAAACAAAAATAGCTCTGATTGTAAAAAGCCTTAATTGAATTAATGACATTAAAATGATTTCCATGGTGATATAAAATTAATTTTTTTTCATCTTTTTCGGGTCCAACAAAGACGGGTTTGTCACCGCTATCATGTGAAATCACGATAATCTGATAATCTGTAAGATGTGTCTGAAATTTGACTACATCATCAAGACCATAACTAGATTCACCTAAGGGGACACCAGCTTCTTTATGTAAATTTTCAGCTAATTTCAATTGAATGCCTCTTCCTTGTCGAATTGAATTCCATTGATCACCTTTGGTAAGGTTTCCAATAGCCGTTACAAGACTACGTGCTAGACAATAAGAATCTTTATTCTGAATTTGAATGAAGCTACGCTTACGTTTAAGATTAGTTTCCAGATTAGCACCGGTAATGTTTTTTCCTGACCCACGTGGAGGTGATACACATGTAAACTTAACTTCAATCTCATCTTCAAACTTTAAGAATCTCTGCGAATGAGATAATTTTTCTAATGCATTAATTAAAAGTTCTAAATCAAATTGGTGTAAGGCCCTAAAGGATAACCATACAGGCCTATCAAAAGATCTTGAATTAACAGTTAATCCGATTATAGAATTAGGTGAACAATTACGAGTCGTTTCCTTGATAATACGTTCTATCAACAAACGGACTAAATCATTTAAACAGATCCCTTCCTTATTTCCTAGTAAAAATTCTAACTCCTCGATTGATGGTTGTAACAGACGGAAAGCATACTGTCTACCTTCAGTATGAAAATGTGGAATTTTATAATTTTCAATCACTTGGTTTAATTTCACTAACCTAGCTAAAATTTCCTCTCGTTTTGCGTCATTCACAGAAGAATCCGTATTTTCAAATTCGTCAGAGGACGACGACGATGAATACTCAACTAATTTCATCTTTTTGGCTGAAGACATGTTGAAAACTATTAATGATACAAAAAACAGAATTAAGTAACGTATGACACGAAAAATAAAAACAGAAATTTGGTTTTCTATTCCGAATAAAATAAATATTCTTACCTTTCACTTAGGAACAGCAAAAAGTTAGCAGAGTGATGCTTTTCAGATTACAGGCAGCAACTGAAATTCCAGGAACAGCAAAACGATGACAATGTGACTTTTCAGATTTCAGATGACAACTGAAAATCGTTCGTTATTCCACTGCTATTTATACTCTTCACTATCAAGGAGGGAAGATGAAAACATCTGCATTCTCACGGACCTTATCAGCTTTAATCCGGAAATCAGATAGTGAAAATATCGCTTATCAGATAACTTTAATCTCGTTATTTCTCTTTTTGGAATTTTCCAATCACACATTTAAGTAATTATTTTTGTAAAATAGACTTTATTTTTAATGGTCAATAAATCCTACAATATTATTTTTCAACTATTGTAACTTCTTTTTTTTCTTAACTTTATAAAAATACAGAATACTAACTTATTATAATTTTTGGAATTTGGAACCCGATATTATAGATAAAAAAACACCTATGACTTGATAAAAGTAAAAAATAATATTCTTATTTTTTTTTGGACATGAAATTGTTGATTGTAATTATTAATTTTTAATTTACATATTCTTAGAAATCAAGTGGTTGTCAGAGTCCCAAGAGTTAAATAGAGCATACCATTTGTATAATAAGAAAGACTCAGAGGATATTTGATTCTTTGATTGTGATCTGTTATAACATGATTAAAAGAATAGTAAAATAAGCTTGTAAGATTTCTTCACTGTTAAGAATAAAGGTCATTTTACAAAAAATAATAAATATCCCTAACACAAGAGTTAAATTTTACATACCGAATGCAAAATGATAAGAAATCAGGGATAATTGAGTCTTCGATTGATTCTATTATATCTTGTTTAAGAGAATTGAAAAATAATTTTGTAAGATTTCTTTACCGAACAACGGGTTATCAGTGTCCCCAGAGTTAAATAATGAATACTAATTGTAAAATAAAAAAGAATTAGAGGTTAACTGATTCTTTGATTGTGTTCTGTTATAACATGTGTAAGAGATTAGAAAAAATAATTTTGAAAGAATTCTTTATTGTTAAGAATAAAGAGCGTTTTACAAAAAATAAATACTAAAATAAATGTTTCGAAAATATTTCCAAGTTCTTAAAAGACGAATCACCAGAATGGCGTTATCAGATAAGTAAGATTAGTTTGATTTCCTGATTAAGAGAAAGCGAAAACGTGGGAATACATCTGTTTTTAATTACCCCCTCTTTATCAGTGCTGAGTAAGAGTCAAGTAGAAAGAGATTCAGTTAGTATCTATATTCTGAAAAGAACTATCCGTGCGTCTTTGGACTCTCAAAAAGAAACGGTAAGAATATTTATTTTATTCGGAAATGAAAACTGATTCCTTTTTTTTAAATTAATAATACCGCTCTTACCACCTGTATACTGCGAAGTAATATGAGGTTAATAGATTCTTTGATTGCGATAAGTTATATCCTGTTTAAGAGAATTGAAAAATACTTTTGTAGAAAAAGTTCTTTACGGTTAAGAATGAAGGTCGATTTACAAAAATAATCGTATGCGTCGAAAATGTTTCCAATTTCCAAAAAAAAAGAATACCAATTTTGTATTCCTTAATTTCGTAAGATTAAGAAATATAGGATTACAATAGTTGAAACAATCATAAAATGTAATTCTTGTGTGTCTGTGTGTACTTCTTTC
>JAFIDM010111173.1:0-12225 GCA_023159025.1 Thereuonema tuberculata | reverse complement strand
ATTCTTCCAAAACACATTATTCGTGTTGAGCAGAAATACCAGTCTTTCACTTTCTTTAATTTGTCTAAAACTTGTAAAGAACTAAATTTTAAGTAAAAGGATGCCTGCTTCAGATGGAGATATCTGTGAAATGCTTGTCGTAGCTTTGTCCTTTGTCTCCTCTTGCTTTGCCTGAGAAATGAAGTGCTTTGCTGCAATAATAAACTTAATTTGCAATGAAACAAATGTTGGAATGGGTAAGGTGATGTTTTTTAAAAGGAAAACAAAAAAGTTTCTTTATGTAGCTTCTTTGTCCATATAGTTTAATGATGGTCTTCTTCACAACTCTCTTCAATGGTAATAATCTTGACTTTAGACCACGCTGGTATATGGCATTACAATGTATTGTTGAAGATTTGAAAATCAATACTTGAATTTAGAAAATTATGTTTAAATATCTTTGATTTGGATGGTTAACGAATCCAAAGAAACCTAGAGGGCAGATCCAGAGTGAAATGATCACATTGGATTAAGGATGTTTAAAGTGCTGGAGAATAATGTGATGAGAGGAACAAAATTCTTACCTATTGTTTTTGAAAAGTGGAAAAACGATGAAAATTCACATTCGTTTGCTTTCACGCCTCTGGAACCATCAACGACTGGTATCTGGGACAGCTGTTTCATCAAGTTGAGAGTGGGAGAAGGATCCATAGGCTTTCACGCATTCTGAGCTTGATCATCGAAGGTAAATCTGGCTGATGAGTCCTAATAAGGACGAAACAGCCATCCCCGATTCCTGTCGATGATGACTCAAGGCGCGAAAGCAAATGAATGTGCATTTCCATCATTTTTCACATTACTGCACATTAAACCTTCTTACATATTAGACTTGAAGAAAGATAGTCAGGATAGTTGTTTCATTGAATTATGACGAAACACATTTATGTTAAAAAAAAAAAATAATAAAATAAAGAGCTCAGAGAGCCTTTTTTGGCAAATCTCTAAGATTGATCTACGGCTACCCATAACTACACTTAATGTCCAACAGATGGATGTTGACGATCCCGTATTTTCGTGATTTCACGTAATTTATGCGAGAATAGTCTCTATCCATGTCTTCTCACAAAATATTGAATTATTTAAATGAATTATAATACGGGGAAATGCATGAGACTTTTACTACATTTTCATACAGCTTTAATAAATTGAAAACAGTCAATAAACAAACAATAAATTCATTATGTAGCATTTTTCTAGTGACAGACATTAAAAATACTAAATTCCTTGAGACCTGCTGAAGAGGCTAATGGCGAGATCTCGTGTTTTCGTAATTCTCGCGCAAACGTGATCGTCAACATCCATCTGTTACACATTATGTGATTTTTTTTTAATTGGTTGATAAGGACATATGGTTCTTGATATTTTTAATTTTGTTAAATTTAAAAAAAAAGAAAAGAAAAGCCCTTCATAAAAAAGTTGCCAAGCTTTGATCTAGATGGAAAGGAGACTAAACATTGTTTTCCCAGAAGCTAATGAAAGCTGTGCTTAAAACACAATATTAACAGTTTTTTTTTTATTTACTAATTTACTTTAGAGTTTCTTTGTATTGCCTTTTAAAGTAGTCTTGAAAATTTTATTGAAAAATTGTTTTCAGAGATTGTAGATCAATTATTGAAAAACCCCTTTTTAAATCTGTAAATGTTATTTATTTCCTTTTTTAAATATTGCCTGAAAATCATCTTATCTATCATTTTCTAATTTTATATTTTCTTTCTGTATAGGAATATATATTGCCTGATGTTCGTGACAGGCACTTCCTATTAACTTTCCATAAACATGCCAGAAAGTTGGGCTTAGATGTGGGCCGTTACAACGAGCTCAAGGATTCTATAGCCCAAATTGAGCAAGATCTTAACCGTTTACGAGATCCTCTTTTCTTGCATATATCACGGCACAACCAGGCCTCTTTGTTTGGTACCCAGTTACATATGATGCTACCTCCCAAGTCCGTAAAAGAACCTGCGACCACTGAAAAGGCGACTCCTCCACCACCTCCTTCATCGTCTACACCCCCTTCTTCTCCCCCTCCTCCCCCTTCTTCTTCCACTTCGAGTTAATTGATAATTTTTAAAAGTTTCAACTGTTATCAAATTCAAGACATCCAGTGTCAGGCCAGGATATCTTGCTGATGAAGAACAAACTTTTATTTCCTTCTTTTTACTAAATCAAGGAAAACAGCAGAAAAAATAAATTGTGATCTCTTTTAGTCCCCCCACACAATGCAAATGTGGTTCCTTAAGCAAAAGATGTCCATGTGACTCGTAAAAAGAGTCAGTGTGGTTAAAGAACCAGATATAAGATATTATTGTTAATGATTGTTACGAATTACAATACAGTGTTAATATTTGATAACTGCAAGGTAAAATATCCTGTTTTTCTTAGATGGTGAAAGATATGAAGGAAGAGCTAGTAAAAATTCCAAATGGTTATTCATTTAAATTATTTCTTTATAAGTTTTAATTTATAACATACAATACATTTTGATATACTGCAGCCCAGAAAAATTTATGATTGAGGATTTTCTTTTTCCCATTACTTTAAATAGTTATGCTTTAATTTTCAATTACGAAACAGCATTGTCATATAACTGATCTATCATGTCTACATTAACTGCGATACAAATTCTACCCACCTACCACTGTGTAAAACATTCACCCAAATTGTTATTGATCAAGTTTTACAGTGCTAAATGCAGTAAATTTATACCTGTAACATTTGCCTTTCTAACTGAAGGTAAAAGAATATTCAGTAGGGTAAATCGAAAACTAGCAAAAACAGATTACGGAATGAGTAGGTTTGGTAACAAGGAATAGAACGAAACAAAAGAACAAAAGGGAAACAAAAAGAAATAGTAACAAGTCGTAATTTGATTAACACACATATATACTATATTTCTAAGGAACTTGTATGGAAAGTCAACATCAATACATACTGACTTGTTTCAGCTACTGAAATAAAAACTGTATATATATTATTGCAGAATGCATAAGCATTTAAATATACTTCATTCAGTGTCATTATTGCGATTTAAATAATTCAGTCGCAATTCAAAAAAGAACTGTTAAATAGTACTTGATTTTAAACATATAAATAAGCAGCATTCTATCAAAAGAAATTCAGATGTCATTTGGTGTTTCAGCTTTGTATTTAAACAAAAAAAATGTAGGAGTTTTAAAATTTTTTTGAAACAAATTGAAAACAAAAAGTGAATTACTGTTCGTTGAACTACAATTTTCATTAATCAAGACAATCTCAAAAAGTTTCTAAATCTCAACTAAAATATAATTAAAATCAAACGGAAAACTTATATAAAAAGGGTTTATATAATAAGTTATTAAATAATCTTCTTCTATTCTTGCTTATTTCATAGCATTTGAAATAAACGAGATAAAAAATAAAATAATTAAAGAACCTGATGGTTCTGAAACAGAGACCCATCATCAAATCAGAACGATATTTCATGTTCAAAAATCTTACAAAGTTTGTAAATTGATTTGCTATTTATAAAAAAAAAACTGAGAATTTGCTCGGCAGCTGTTGTGCATATCAACGAGCATGTTAACAATTTTGCAAATAATAGCATTGATCTGGCAGTGTATTGACTGCATTCCTTATGCATTAACATATGCATTGTCTTTTAAAAAATAAATAAATAAAATAAATATGTGGCATAATTGTTATAAATGAACAGATTTACTTAAATGAAACTAAAATTAACAGAAAAGACTGTAATTATAATTAAGCTTTCCCATCAAAAAAAAAAAACTACAAAACAAAAAAGGCCATTTTGGCTACCATTTCTACATTGCATTCTTCTAATATTATAACAACATGGTAAAAATAATCGTTAATCAATTAATGTCATTTGTATGTGAAATTAATAATGAAAAGTAAACAGGTATTTTTGTTTATGAACTATAAAATTTTAAATAACTAATATCCTGTAAATAAAGTTCATTATTGAAATATTGTTGCTTTATAACCTTATCTGTGCTGATCCACGCATTACTTCTCATTTGACTTTCTTCAAAAATTAAAACGTAAAAAAAAAAAAAACAATTAACTCCTCACAACTCCTTATTTAGAATTTGAAATAAGATGAAGTACCAAGATGAAACACCAGAATGATTACATCTAATCTTAGAATTGCAATTTTCAGAGCAATTTAGTTTATTTCGATGCTTTACTATCGTAATATAAGTTATTCAGTCAGATTAATAAAAATTTAATTCATCATTGGTTTATTATTTGTTAAGGAAGGCATTTTTATTAACGAATACCATGAAATTTTTTATTTTTAAGGGAAAAAAAAAAAGCAAAACAACAGAAGGGTGCCAGTGTTCCTGGGTGCCAGCCTACCAAGATGTCTTCCCCTTAGGGTACTGTAAGTCCACAGAAGTTCTTGGGGAAGGGGCACCACAGAAATATCTTGGAGAACGATGTTAAACACCCTAAGCACAGCCCTGCAGATTTTGTTAGAGATCATTAACAGACGAAATAAAGAATTTTTGCACTTTATGCTACTCAATGACAATTGGAATTTTCCACTTGAACTAAATCCATTAAATGTTGCAAAACTTTTCAAGACTTAAACTAAATATATCCTCAACAAAGAAAACTTTCTTGGCGGCAGTAGTAGAGTACTTAAAGAGTTAATCTTGGTGTTGTCATTTTAATATTAAAGTTAACATTTAAACCTTTCATACTAAAACAATTACTGCAAAAAAAAAAATAAAAATAAAATAAATTAGTAATTATTTATTGAAAAGTATGCAATTACGATAAGCAGAAGTTATTGAAACTGGTAAATGTACTTAGAATTTTCTCTCTTAAATCAGCAATATTAATCTTTCAATATTTTTCAAGCAATTTGTAGGAGTAAATAATCTCTTAACTTATTCTGGCCATTGCCCTTTTCATTTCTGCTCTAAACATTGAAAATAACTGTTTAATTTTGTGGTTTATCCCAATGAAACTTCAAAGATTAAACCAGAAGAAATTTAAAGTTTTCTCAAAGTAACTTTCCCCCTGCATGAATCCTCCTTCTATTACTCGAGTAGAGATTGTAGTAGCCAGGCCAGGATGATGAAGATGTCGCTGTTAGCGTGGGTTAATGGTCGTGGTTATCAAAAAGCAAACAATCAGGAGAATGTTTTGGGACGTGTATTTCTTTATAAATCATCTCTGCAAGTTAGTCTCTTCAGAGATTACAGGCTTTGTGCTTAAATGTACGTTGTTCATTATTTTTTTTTTAAACGGAAAGGACTTTAATAATATTGACTTGTAACACCTTCCAGTGAGTCGAGAACTATTTCAGAAAATGCTTTGCTGTTATTAACTAAATGGCAGAAAGGGAAAGAACGATAGTCCTCATAAAATGTTTGAATCATTTATTTTTCCTCACTTGTGTTGATATCTTATTTAATATTGTTCTTGAAATGTTGTTTAGAATTTAGCTACTTCTTTTTTTTTATTATGGAAAAGAAAAAGTGTTTGTTTTCTATATCTGTCTTTTTTTTTTAAAAAAAACTAGATTATCTGAAATTTTGAAAACAATCTTTTATGTATTTTGGAAAGTTATTTTTCTGTTTGGTTTGCACTTGAGTTTAAGAAATCAAAGCAAAAATTTGCAGAATGATTCATAAGATTTGTGTGTTTAGGTATTTTCCAAAACCAAAAGTTTTCAAATGAATTCCGTATGAGAAAATGGGCGAAAATTGCTGCATGATAATGAAGTTTTGCAGAAAAGTTGGTGGTTTCAAGAACAAGAAATTACATTAAATTTCACGAAAATTCTTGCTTTGACTACTGACAGTGATGACTCTGAGTTAGTATAAGATATTAGAAGTTTCAAAACAGATGTTTGATAAGTATGCAATATCAGACATTGATTATTATTTTTAATTATAACTGTTCCTTTTATTATTGCTACTTTTTATTTTTAATATTATTATTATAACATCATCATTTGTATAATTCTAGCTAGTAATGTAAGACAAAATTTAATTACTTTCCAGAGTCCTATACTATCTTTAAGGCAGGAATGAAAAGTGGCAAACATTTTAATTTTTGAAATTGCATTACAAGCTATTTAAGAAGATAGCCTGCATTCACCCAACAAGAATTCCACAAACTGTTTAGTCTATTAATGAAAAGAAATGTTCACTGGCATTTTGGGATTTTGTGAGTGAATGTAGTCATTTTTTAATGATAAAATGAAAATTACTCGTGTTGCGGTGCTAGACCTTAAGTAGACTGGTGTAACTTTTATCATTACTTCTCTTAAGATTAAAATTACAATTTTTTATCTTTCTGATGGGTGCTATACTGTCCAAAGAAAAAGAACATTTATTAATTAACATATTTATAGCCATCCTCATCAACAGTTCACTCCATGAGCTTCCGTAATTGATTACATCTTAAAACTTTTCTTACCTATCTTCTCTATAATTAATACCAATCAATAGAAGTTTTTATTATAAAAACATAACATAAAACTCCCAAAAAGAGTTACTGAATGCTAAATGGGGGACAAAAATAATAATAAGC
Source organism: Thereuonema tuberculata (assembly GCA_023159025.1). NCBI lineage: Eukaryota > Metazoa > Arthropoda > Chilopoda > Scutigeromorpha > Scutigeridae > Thereuonema > Thereuonema tuberculata. The sequence continues at coordinate 5,637 of JAFIDM010111173.1, read as the reverse complement.
AGTGTTAAATTAATGGCATTAAATTAATTGCAATTTTTTTGGTTGGTATAATTTGCTGCATTTGCAGTTGCAGCAGTTATGTATTGAATTAGTTAATGTTCAGAAAATGCCCTGTAATAGATTTTGAGGCTTCATTAAAATAACTTAAGCATCAGTTAAAAATGCTTGATTTATAATATATGGTTTAAAAAAAATACATCTTATTCATCCAGTAATTCTTATGTTTGCCATATATTTGACATGATTTAGGGCATATGAGAACTAGCAGCATTCAAGCCTTCTGCTTGATTTATATTTATTTCCAATTTACATTACGAACCTTCCTGATTGAAAGACATTGCTTTCATTGCAGTACTTATTTCTGCAACTGATCAGAAGTCCTTCGTCATTTAGATCCAGTTGACAAAATCCCGAAGCACTAGGTTTGTCAACTTGCTATTTTTCATCGAATAGCATCTCAGCTCTTAATACAATTTTGCTACTATTGCAAGTACCTTCCATATCGCTTTTTATACTTCTAAAAGTGATACATAAGTAAAGGACAGGATTCCTTAACGAAAGAAATAGAAAAAGTTTTCAGGAAACAAGATGGTGTCTATAGTGAAGCGTGGGGGGAAGGAAGGATAATTTAATTCTAAACAACAGATGCTTCCTTATTAATTTATGGTCTGATAAATAATATTTAAAAAATCACCAAAAAAAAAAATACTGTTGGTATTTTTAAGATTACACAATCTTGAAACGATTAAAAAAAAAAACTTTAAAGTTAATTTCTTTTTTAAGATTTAGTTAAAGATTTAGTTATCATTATTTTCTCAGGTTTGTATTTAATGAAAGGTTTGAAACAAGTTTTGGAAAAAAATTTTAAGCCTTAGAAGAAGCGCACAGAATTATAGATTATCCTTTTTTTATATATAAAAAAGAAAAATTATTATGAATTTCTTTTTCTTAGAAGTTACAGGTATGCTTAAGATTAGTTTTATATTATTTTGAAGCACGTTAGAATTTTACTGACTCCATTTTATCCTGTTTTAATGCTGTTTTATAAAAATATCCATTTCATTATCACTATTTCTTTATTTACTGACAATTACAGTAAACCCTTGATCCTTTGGATTCTAGGATAGCATTTGCTGAATTGGTGTTTTAGTCTCATGAGCAACAGGAATTATGTGTTTCTTTAGTCTGAAATCTTGGTTCTGAATATGCACCAACAGACTTGTTACAGTTACAATTCCTCTAAATGTTGCTATCAGAATCCCAGTTCAATGAAAAAGAACTGCAATAAAAGGAAACTTGATAACATTAAAAATAGTTAAGAATGATTTATTTGTTAGCTCTTGGAATTACTGTTGCAAAGCAAAAATCACCCCATTCTTATAGACTGCTACCTAATTCTGCAAATGCTTTCATGAAGTTCCAAAAAAATTGAGGGTTTATTGTATACATTGAAGTATTTGACTTCCATACTATATTTAATCAATTTCATTGGCAAATATTCTCCTTGTCGTGAATTAAGTTTGTGGCTTTTAATCTTCACTTATGTTGAATTCTATAAATATCAATAATTAGAATTGATTAATAAGATAAAAACTATCGTGAAGTTATGAATATAAAATATGATAAAAAAAACATTTCTGTATTCAAATTTTTATTAGGGAAAAATTCACGAGTTATATCTCGACACCAAACTCAATTTCTTTTTTACTGTATGTTCAATGTCTATCCGTAGATTCTAGAAATGGTTTGGTGTCAAATCAACACAAATTCTGAATGTAGACTTTCTAACTTATTTCCAAAGCTTCTTTTTTATAATGGGACACAAAACATTCAGGATCTAAAGTAATTGTAATAATTTCACTTTGATTCTAGTTTTACATTGAATTATCTAAATACATTTACAGTGGGTTTATATTCTTATGATAGGCACAAAATTTTATATTAAATTGGTGCTTTATACTCCCATCCATCTCAAATAGTCTGCTACAGAGCAAAATTAGCATTCTAACAGTATGTACATAATGAAAGTTGTATTTATTTCATCAGTATAATTGAACATATATAAATTGTTATTATTATTATGATGTTATAAATGCCAAAGTTTCGAATACTGTTTGAGAGTCAACAGTACTCTGAAAATGTCTCGTTACCAGTTATGCTTCGAAGACTTTGTTAGTTATTATATTTCGAAGATTTTGATTATGCTGGTGTGACTCTGAAAATGACATTTTTCATGCGAAGAAAAACAGCAACTAAGGATGTGAAATTACTGTTTTTCTAGACGCAAGAAAAAGTAATGCTGTTTTCTAAAATGCTGTTTTCCCTCCAAATCTCTTGATTTTCATAATGAATCTCAAAATTTCTGAGTTTAGAAATATATATCATTAATTTCTTTTTTATTTTTTATTCTAGGTTATTGACTTATATATATATGTATTCTTATTATCTTTATTAGTTATTTTTAAACATTAAAAAAAAGAAGAAAACGAAAAAAAAGGAAGCTCCTTTGAAGTAAAATCTTAATCAATTGTATAATTATTCAAATCTTAGTTATTTATTAATTATTATTATTATAAGTTATTATTTATTCGTAACATTTCCTTAGAAATCCTTTAGAAGTTTTAGATATAAATTGTCTGAAACAATGTATGTATTTTGTTATCCACCTAAATTAAATTTATTCCAATTAAATTTGCTTTTTGCTAAATGTTATTTAAAGGTTTTGCCTTAAAATTAATTAACTTCTACTTTCATTATTTATTGAAATGTCAGTAACAGATGTAATTAATGTACTTAAAGGTTTATTTATTTATTCCACTTTATGGTTCATAGTATAGAAGAGAATCAACAGTTTTCTGTTTCCGTTGTATGAACTGACAGAAGCAGTGATGTTATAAAATTTGTTATTTTTGTGAAACTGAAAACTATATTATACAAACATCATAAGTACCATCTTGACATTGTAAATGTTTCAAATTCAACAATGAGAATCAGTGTATCTAAAAACTTATGAAGAAATATTAGAAGTATTTGGCAAACTCATAAATACTATTGTTTATATAAAATTTGAAGTTTAATGTTTCTTTCATTTTTAATAATTATCTGCTAATATATGAACTTAAAAAAATCTCGTTATATCGAACATTTAGTTCTCATACAACTAAATATCCGCAGATGTTTTAATAACGTTATAATCTCTTATTAAAAGCAAATATTGGTGTTCACAGCAAAGGAACTCATAAATTGAACTACATCTTTCATTTAGGATATTGATAATGAAATTGGACAAAAAAAAAAACAAGGACTTTTTAAATTTGAAATCCGATCAATTTGGAGAAATCTTCTAACAGTCTGTTAGTAGGATGTTTTACTAAGTATCACATAATTAATGCATTCATTATTCCCTCATTTCATATTGTTCAGTAATGAAAGTTTCAGTTTGAATTTGCCAACATATTATAAAAGATACGATACTCACTGAACTTCAAAAAATTTGAGTAATGAACTTTAAAAAAAATGGGAAACATTAACAGTAATCAACTATTGTTTATTTTCAAGATCAAAATTATTTAAAGTTGAATTCTCTTCGATACTATAATTTATTTATTTCAAATAATATTTGTGTGATTTTTTTTTAAAAAAATTTTTAATCAATAAAACGGCAACAAATTAAATCCTCCTTTCAGAAGGGAAGAACCAGACAGCGATAAAGCAAAATAAATTCTTTGCCAATATCATTTCTTTATTAACATTGCATTGTGCCTATTTTAATTTTTTTCTAAAGATTGGCTTAACGTATAATAAGCAAGCCTTTATCATATGTATAATTCAGTTTCTGAATTTTTGTATTTTTTATTTCCCTAGTTTTTATTATTGTGTAGATTTGAGGATGCAATCTCACTGTGCAAACACATCAAATTTGATCACATGATGCACTGCTTGGTAACGTTGCTCTGCGTCATGAAATAAGATCGCAAATAAAGAAACGAGGAAGTGTTCTCTACTTTCCAAGTAAACAATAAAATAAATAAAGACGAATTCACTATTACAATTCAGACAACGCAGAGATCTAAGGTATACCAGTACTTATAATTCTAATTTTATTATTTAAAGAAAAAAGATGATAATGTTAATTTTAAGCCAGAATTAACACTAATAAATTTTACATAACCAAAAAATTAAGAATTATGCCAATGAATGTTTCCTACTTTCCAGACATTTATTTCTCTCTTTTTTTTTTTATAAGAAATTATGAATACAATTTCATTTTAAAGTAGCCTACAATAAAACTGGCATTATAAACAAGAAACAAAACAAACCAATCCATCCAATATTTTAATATGTATTGGATTATGCTCAATGATTTTTAAGCCATGTAGAAACATATTATCTGTCTTTTCTTCATTAATTTTAATTCAGAATGATACAAGAGGAAAAACAAAGAAATGGATAAAAAGAAAGAAAATTTGCATGTTGATTATTGTTGCAGTTGTCGTCATGGCCAATGACAAAATCATCCTAAAGTTTTTACTCTCTCTCTCTCTCTTATAAGTTGACTTGAAATGAGTAGGAAGGTGGTACTGTTTTAATAAAACCTATATTTATTAAGAAATAATCCAAAATTCATTAGATATTTATTGAAGTAACGAAAGAACTCAAATTAAAACTTGGACCAGTTTGAATATTCTTGGTTGTGTGGGTGGTGCCAAGACCTACAGAAAAGCTTCTTTGCTGACATTTCTTTCTGGCTATTAGGGATGTCTTAGAGCATGAGATCTACTTCTCAACTGGCTTCCTTTCTTCTCCGATAGAGGTATTTAACATCTCTAGGACTTCTGGGTAAGTTGCTAGGACATGTGGGAACTTGCTGCATCATGGATAACGAAAATGTCTGACAGCCAGAGACGAAACGTCAGCGAGGTTTTTTTGTGACATGTGGCTCCACCTGAACAGCCAAGAGGATTCATTAGACAATGGAAACACTTAACATTTTATGACCCAGTATTTCCAGTGAAATCATGATGGAGCAAGAATGCAACATTAGGTAGTGAATAAACTGAAATGCTATGACAGTGCTTGAAAGCAAAAAAAAAAAAAAAAAAACCCTCAAGAGTGGAAGTAATGGCATTTGTTTGAAGAGTAATACCATAGACTCAGATAAAACAAACAAAAAAACAATACATAATCTTAATAGTCATATTGTTTTAAGATACTTAAGAAAATAAATGAAAAATGCTTTACTATTTTGTAGTCAAGGCTTTAGACAACCTGCTGCATTTTATATAACAATCTCATGTTGACCTTTGATGAAGCATTTTAACATGATTAAATATTAGATCACACAAATGTATTTACTGCTTGGTAATCTTGAAGCACAGTTTGTTCACATAGACAAGCTCACTTGGTTTCATTGATGATGGGATACATTTTTTGACATTGAAATTCTCCAGTGCTAATAACATTTTGTTGACTTTTTTATATTGTTAAACTCTGTTTATCATGTGTTTTCTGTTAACACCTTAGTCCCTAATAATGTACTTATTATTTTAAGGTGAGGTAATTTGTTAATTTCATTTGTTTAAAATGCCCTTTTTTTTTTTTGTTTTTTATAAAAACATATTTCTTTATTATATGAAA
>JAFIDM010111172.1:0-12226 GCA_023159025.1 Thereuonema tuberculata | reverse complement strand
AACAAATAATGCCTGTTCTGAAGTACTTAAGCATAGGGGTAACAACAATAAAAAAAAAAAAATAATTTTTTTTTAAAATGTCGAGCAACCATTTTAATGTTTTCTGGACCATTTGGTACGGATTGACCCGAAATATATATTAAATAATGAGTGAAACTTTATACAAAATTTCAAGAGTTTGACTACAGTTTCCATCATGTGTTTTTTTCAATTTGATTTACTATCGAAACTACAAAAATAAAAATAAATAAATGTTTCATCTACTGCATTGAATGAATTAAAATTTACAAATATTTCTTAACCAATTTTGATTAAAAATATGTAATTATATTTCTTTACTGTTATTTTTTTTTTATTAATTTGTAATAAGTTATTCTACATACAGTAGAACCTCATTATAACGGACTATTATAACGGACGTCGCTTATAACGGACAGTTTTAAAAAAAAATTGTAATAATAATAGAGATGCTTATTTTTATCTGACGAGTTTTACATTTCCAACCATATGTGTTTGAAAATGTGTTTGCATATTATGAACAACTCCATCAGTTATTAACTGAAGAAATAACCAGCAATCAAACCCAGCAGAAAATAAATCATTTTTTTTTCAAACCAATGAATGTAAGCAATCAACATGAGGACCTTCTTGTTCTAAAGATTAATGCAGTGTTTATGATCACATTTTTTTTTCAATTCAGTCTACTACGTTGAAGGCTGTTTTTTTTTTTATTTTTTATATAATAAACATTATTTATAGCTAACTATTGTACTTTCATTGATATACATTGATGTACTGCTGCATTACACCCCTATAAGAATTATTTGGTATAAACCGGACTTTCATTAAAACGGACAACCTTCAGCCCCTATTAGTCCGTTCTAATGAGGTTCTACTGTATCGATATCCCTATGAGGGTTTAATGTTTGAATGGGAGGGATTATAGATGATAGTTTACAAATTTTATTGAGACACGCCTCACCACTGCTTTTCTTTTAGAATACTTCAAATGATATTCTGATCAATGTCAAGGCAAAAACCAACCAGTTTTTACTTACCAGACTCACTGTCACTTATGATTGGATTTCAAAACTGAACATTCAAAAGTGAATGAAGTTTCCCTCAATTCAATTCTACCGCCCATGTCATTTATCCCAACTTCCCACATGAGGTCGCTCAAGTCTGGGTGCTTGGAAAACGTGATAATCTTCCATGAATAAACGAAAGTCTCCAAAAAAGCTTTTCCCGTATTAAAAAGAAAAATTAGAATTATAATACGTTACACTAAATAGTATAATTAAGTCTGCTTATGAGAGAAATGTGCATTCTTAAAAGAATTACTATACGAAAGGAAATTGTGAAGTTACCATTGGTTTAAAGCATAATATAACACCAGATAGGGATTATTTCAAGCAAGGTCTTAAGGGCTTTCTTTCAAGTTGTAAGAGTGCACCTTATGGGTGCAGAAGAGGAGCATCTACTATAGAGACCAAATGTTTGCTAAGCCCATTAATTGCAATAATATTTATTTAATGTTATATAATGGCATTTGAAAACTTCTAAATGTTACAGAATTTTGCAAATAAAAAACGTATATTGAATAAATATGAAAGACTTAACAGTTGAAATGAATTGGAAATAACTTTATCTTCATCTATAAACGAGGAAGTTTGTTTACACTCCTACGCCCTTTGACCGATCTGGACCAAACTCTGCAGAATTATTCTTTTAGGACCCTGCGGAAAAAACAGGCTACAATTGAAACCTGGACATACCTCCCCCTCCGATCTACATCAGCCCGAACAATCCCCATTTGGATCAAGGGCCTCTCCTAGACGCGTTGTAAACAACAGAAGAATTAGGAGGGTTGAAAATACTCCCCGGGATGTTTCAATCCGGATTGGGAAGATAATCAGGAATGGACAGAAGAAGAAAGAAACATCCATGTGCTCCACCGGGATTCGAACACACTGGCAGGTGCCTGCACACTGGCCACACACAGCAGACCGCCATTTAGACCGTTCGGCCAAGCCGGCATGGCTCTCCCTCCTATACTAAATCATAATTACAATATGTTAACTGTTGTTGCACCATAATGTGTTAATATACACTTCAACTGTTAATCTTAATTTTAACTAGTCGGCTACCCGTCGCTTCGCTCCGGAAGCCTCGCGTATGTAACGGAAAACAATTTGTTATTTATTAAAATAACACACACACACACAAATTACATCAAGTAAAATAAAACTAAAATTTTTTTAAAGTTTTTTTTTATTTTAATTTTTGATGTATATATTCTCTCAATTCACGACTGCTTTTAGAATCAGCGTGTGAATCATATATCTGTGATATATTTTTATTTTTTATAGAGATTAGAATGTAATCCTTGTGGTCTAATGCCTAAGACGTCTAACTTCGGCGGAGAAGGTTGCATGTTGGATTCCAGTAGATAACTTGTAGAAATTATTTCTATTTTTGTAAATTACAATAATTGCACCAGACCGAAAGAGAAATAAAAGATTTTCGTAATATAGATACAATTTTCAGTCGCTTTTGAGCTACAAATAGTGAGCTTTCAGTATTCTACTTAATAGAAATAGTGCTTCTTTCTTTCTTGAGTCTCTTTTTTTTATTTCCATTGATACTTTACAGTGGTTTTTGAGTTAGAAATAGTGATTGTTTTTGAGTAACGAATAGCGATTTTTCAGTATTCTACCTAATAGAAATAGTGATTATTTTTTTTCTGTTCTTTTTTATCCAATTCCAATTGATACTTTTCAGTTGTTTTTGCGTTACAAATAGTGAAAATTATCTATATCTATTAGCTAGGCCATCAGATTGCTCGATGTAGATATTTGAAGAAGAGATTTCAGATGGACGTTAGTTGATATAGATGATAAACGAAGATCATAGCTTGTATACGAAATTCTTCGCAACAAATTGATTGTGAGTATTCTTTAGAGTGAAGATAACCAAATTCTGTTGAATTGTGACTCAAAGACCTAAAGTTGTATGTGAGTTAAGACAACGTTTTTCAATTATATGGCAACTTTATTTAGAGTTTGTCCTTGAGCTTTACTGATAAATATCGCATAAGAAGGTCTGATCGGAAATTGTTTTCTTGTGAAAGTGAATGGAAGTAGATTACCGCATGGTTCCATAGACATCCTATGGATGAAAACAAAATCTTCTTTGTCAGTTCTGTTATAATTTCGGTTTCTATGAGATCATTATCGAATGAACAGCATTTAAGTTGAGTTCCATTGCAGTATGCAAACTAGGGATTGAGGTTTCGCAACAATATTATTGGAGATCCAATCTTCAATGACAAACGATATTGAGGAATTCCGCTGAGATTCAATGCGTTCAGACACTTGGGCATATAGAGATGTTCGTGTGATGGATTATCAGAAGTGTCAATTTTATTCGCACTTGTATTGTATGCTCTGTACTCTCTCCTTGTATTCTTAGACTTATCATTCGATTGATGTTATCGACACTCTCGTTCATCTCGTTTATCCAAATCCAATTGATACTTTTCAGTGGTTTTTAAGTTACAAATACTGATTTCTCAGTAATCTACCTAATGACGTACTGCGTCTTTCTTTTTTGACTTTCTTTTTAATTACAATTGTTACTTTTCAGTCAAAGGCAGTTCAGTTTTGACAGATAAGTCAAAAAAGCAATTTGAAGAGAGTTGTAGTTCCCGTGGCCTAATGGGTAAGATGTCTGACTTTGGATCAGAAGGTTGCAGGTTCAATTCCTGTCGCGGATGTTTCATTGAAAAAATTCTTTCTATTTTTCATTCTCACAGAAAACTGCGCCAGACAGACACACAGACAGACAGAGAAATAAAAGATTTTATTAATATAGATTGTTACTTTTCAGTCAAAGGCAGTTCAGTTTTGACAGATAAGTCAAAAAAGCAATTTGAAGAGAGTTGTAGTTCCCATGGCCTAATGGGTAAGATGTCTGACTTCGGATCAGAAGGTTGCAGGTTCGATTCCTGTCGCGGATGTTTCATTGAAAAAATTCTTTCTATTTTTCATTCTCACAGAAAACTGCGCCGGACAGACAGACAGACAGACAGACAGAGAAATAAAAGATTTTAGTAACATAAATTTACTGTTAATTGTAATTATTATTGTGTAATATTACTAGGGTTGTATGTTCACGTTAGTTATTGATATTATTATGTGAATTTTATGATTGTTTGTTCAAATTTTGGTTGTTCGGTATTCAGAAAGGAAACATTTTGTTTCTTCATCTTATACGAGTTGCGACCCCTGAAATATTCACGGAAGTAAAACAAATTCCACATTTTTGAAAAACACAAGATTGAAAAATATGTTCTAAGCTAATTTTTTTTAGAAGCCATGACTTTCACAACAGCTTATATGTAATTTGAATATCGGCTTATATGTTAAAATAATATTACAATATTGTTAAAATAAAAAAAAATAAAGAATTCATTTACCACTTTCATAGTAGCCAGCGCTGCGGTTTCTCATTATGAAACATAACCTGCTACCCTAAAAGAATAGGCTCGTCGAAATTGAGGCAATATTAACGTAAGTAAAACAAATGCCACATTTTTGAAATACCCTGAAATTTTTGAAAAACACAAGAACGAAAAAGATGTTCTTAGCTCATTTTTTAAAAGCCATGACTTCCGCAACAGCCCTAATGTATTACAAACTCTCTGATAAATTTTGACGCATGAACTTCATGCGTTTCAGTATCAGCAGCATTTATGTGGGAAAGAAAATTTCAATACGCTGATAATAATTGTATAATCGCGATCCGTCTCGGTGAAGTGGGAAGAATATTCAAGACGCCATGTTTAAACATGGGCGTGACTTCATGCCTGACGTGTTCTAAGGCTGCACTGTGATTAATTACTTCAAATTACAAATTTTCAAAGATCCGTACAATTTTTGCCTTTTAATAGGATAATTATTTATGTTCATGAAGAAAATTTTCGATTAGAAAACTGAAATATTGACGATATTTGAAAGAAGTAATGTGTTTTGTGTTCTTCATTTATTATAAATATGACGTCTTTGAACACCTCTGTTATGGTAAGTTGTATTGGCATAGGTTAAAGACTATTGATAATTCTTCATTTAGAATGGTGAATACGTCCTTCACATCTAGAGAATAAAATACATATCATCAATGATTTTAAAGGTTTAAGACTATTAGCGAACTGAACCCAATTTTTTATCTAGCCATTAGCTAATTTCATAGAATCTTTGAATTGTTGAAATATGAAATGAAAATTAAAGGGAGTATGAAAACAATTTATAATACACATTATAATAACCATCATGTGCTTTAGGTTTATGTATTTTAGGCAAAACACGTATAAAAGATAATTTATAGATAACAGGAATAAATTCTTTACATTAAGTAGCAGATTCTTAATATCTTTCTTTAATTTCCTATGAAGGGTGAAGATTCATAGAAATTAAATTATAACAATCATTGTTAGCAGGGTTGGGTTTTAAAAAGTAACTGAGGTAGTTACATTTCCTTTTTTACCAAACAAAAAAAAAACTAAAAACCAGTATTCTGTTATAATCATATTAAAAATTAGTAGTTTTAAAAAACTCTGTTGTAATTACCAGATCACGATATAAAAATTTATTGTGTAATAAATAATAATACACAAAATTAATGTGTAGATTCTGTATTTTATTTAGAATTTTTCTTTTTAATTTAAATGTACTGTAGAGCAATATTCTCAATCTGTTTTAGCTTCACGGTGCCCTAACAAGTTAGTTTTTCAAATTAGTACTAGTTCAAGTTAGATTGAGTGGGGAAAGAAATGGAACCTCCTTCAATATAAACTAAAAACACATTAAAAATAAAGAAAAAGAGAATTCATGTGATGGGCTCTGCCAGCCTCAATGAATTTCTTATCACATCAAAATAAAGGAAAAACGCCTAAAAAGTGTTTAAACACATTAAAATTTGAGACTAATTTGCTTTGTTCATTCTGACTACTCTCAACTGATGATCGCCTAATAAGCGTGAAACAGGCTTGTCTTGAGATGTCAGTTTGAACATTGGTCTCAAATTGTAACGTGTTCAAATAATTTTTTTTTAATTATGTTGAGAATCTGAAATTTTGTTTATTCAATAGCACTCGTATTTAATCAAATAATCCACCCTAATTATTTTACATTCCTCTATTTTAAATGATACTATCAATTATTTTTGTAGAGTTTTTTTTTCTTATAAATTCTTTTTCTGACATATGCAATCTAACATTTTAATATTTGGATATAATTATTAATTTTAAAGAATTTTTATGATGGGTTGGGTTATATAGGCTATACGAGGGTCAGTCAATAAGTAATGACTCCTATTTTTTTTTCTCCTTTTAATTGTCAAGAAATTCAAATGCAATTACATAGCTTGAAAACCACAACATTAACAATTAATTTGTCCCTTTTCAATACAATCTCCATCCATTTGCACAGTTTTGGTCCACCTTTTAACAAAGCCATGTATTCCAGCGATATGAAAGCCATGGTCTTGCTTCCGAAGCCATTGATGCACAGATGTTTTCATGCCCTCCACATCTTCAAAAGTGAATCCCACGATGAGCTTCCTTTAGCAGCCCAAACAGATGGAAGTCTGATGGTGCTAGGTCAGGATTGTATGGGGGGTGAGGCAAGACTTCCCATCCAATTTTCACAATCTATTCAGTGGTGTGACGACTGGTGTGTGGTCTTGCATTGTCATGCAAAAGAAGAACATCCACCATAGCTTTTGTTGGGCAAACTCGCTGAAGACGTGATTTAACCTTTATGAGGGTTCTGACGGGGTCCAAGGGGAGTGATGTGCCACACCACTTGCTGGTTAATATAACCTCTCCTCCCAAATGTCAACCTCACCTTCCTGTGGTGGACCCTGTTTTCACGAATGAGGCTCTGGCGACCGAGTATTGGCAGGATACCCATAGTCCTGTTGTGTCAAGGAGGAAATGCCGAGACACCAGCGCAGTCCATCGTAGCGCCCCCTCGATGCGGGTTCCTACATGGTGAGGGACACCCTTGGAGGGTATTTTACCCTCCATGGGTCCTAAACGCCCGCCCCCGAATCCAAGGTGGAAGGCATCGTGCCGATGGATGTGTGGCACTACGGGGTTATTTTAGTGTCTTGAACGATCCCTGTGGAAAAAAAAAGCTTGCCTGGCAACAAATCACAGTATTTAAACTGCTTCGGCAGTGCCTTCCAGGCAGATATGGGGATAGCTGCCTGGCGACTGTACTTTCCCCAGCTAAATCTTTTGTGTATGGATTCTAATAATTTTTTTCCTTTATTGGGAAGCAATTCCCACACCGTCGATGTTACCTCTCCTTGTACTACCAGTCAGACTTTTTTAATTATGCACTCTTTAGCCCTTGACACACCTTTATCCAAACTGTCCCCGTTTCTCATCTCGAAAGCACTTTCAGGTATCACTTCAAATATCAAGTCTGTCAAGAAGCTCCAGTCTGGCGATTTGCTAATCCAGCTGCCTTCTTCAAAAGCTGTGGACCAACTTCTTAAGTTGACGACTCTGGCAAATACTCCGGTATCTGTCACTAAACACAAGACTTTAAATTCTAGTCGTGGCGTCATCCGAGAACCAGATCTGGACGGTCTATGTGATGCTGACCTTCTTGAAGGCTTTGCTTCGCAGGGTGTCACTGCGGTTCGCCGCATTAACATCCGTCGTGATAATAAGGAAGTACCAACTCGCACAGTCGTGCTTACTTTTAACTCCTCCACACTGCCTACGAGTGTCACCGCTGGCTATTTACGCTGTCCTGTGCGTCCATATATTCCGAACCCTCTATGCTGTTTTAAATGCCAGCGTTATGGTCATGGCTCCGCAGCTTGTCGTGGCAAGTCCATCTGCCCTAAGTGTGGTGAGCCATCCCATGAGCCTACACAGTGCACTTTACCTCTCAAGTGTGTCAATTGTTCCGGCGACCATCCTTCATATTCCCGATCTTGTCCTCGCTGGAAAGAGGAGAAAGAGATCCAGACCATCAGAGTGAAACATTCTCTTTCTTATCCCGAGGCCCGGAAGATGCTTCCTGCAGTGCCAGCCCAAAAGACTTTTTCTTCTGTGGTACAATCCAAACAGACGACTTCGATCGCCTGTCAAACAGATATCACTTGTCCTCCTCATGAGTCTTTTTCTTCAATATTTCACACCATTGCTACTTGCACACCACGAGGTCCTTCGACGGCTACACAATCTACCTCACAATCTATCATTTTGTCTTTACCGATATCTTCACGTCCTTCTATTACCCCAGCAGCTCCAAAATTCACACGGAAGCGGCATTCAGTTTCTCCACATCAATCCCTGTTACGCACACGTTCACGCTCGCCTTCTTGTGGACGTCGGAGACATTCCTCTCCCCGTCGATCTTCTGATGACGATATAAATGACCCCTTAGCATCTCCTATTTTTCCGGCACTACCATCTGCTCCACCTTGATTTTTTTTCGTTGTTTTTTTTTTTTTTTACCTTTTCCTTTTTAATTTCAATTATGGTTTCTTTATCATGGAATTGTAGAGGACTTCGCTCCAACTTAAATGATGTTAAAGCTTTAGTTCACACACATCACCCTGTATGTCTGTGTCTGCAGGAAACTTTTCTTACGGGAAACGACACTTTTTCTTTTCATGGTTATTCCATGCTGAGTAAACAGCGGACTGATAGAAGCGGTGGAGGAGTTTGTCTCCTTATTCGAAATGACATTCCTTTTTCCCCTGTTCCACTTACGACTTCTTTGGAAGCTGTTGCTGCTCGCCTTTCAACAAGCCGCCTTTTTACTATCTGTAGCTTATACCTTTCCCCGACAGCGGCTGTTTCGGCTACAGAGATTGATAATCTTCTTGATCAATTACCGACTCCGTTTCTCTTAGTTGGTGACTTCAATGCTCACTCTCCGGTATGGGGTTCTTCCTTCACCAATACTCGAGGAACTGTTATTGAAGATCTTTTAGTTCGGCGCAATCTTTGTATTTTTAATACAGGTGCAGCGACTCATTTCACATCCTCGCCAATATCGTTTTCTGCTATAGATTTAGCAATCGGTTCGGCTTCGCTCTTCCCCCATTTCTCATGGGATGTTATTGATGATCCTGGTGGCAGTGACCATTTCCATCATCCTGTCGTCTTCGCTGGAAATTTGACTCTGCTGATTGGACAACTTTTACTACCCGCTGTACTCTGGAAGCCATTGATCTTTCAGCTACCATTGATCAAATTATTGACGAGGTCACGCATACCATTATTGGTGCTGCAGAAGCAATAATTCCACAAACATCTGGACGATTCCCACTGCATCCTAAACCTTGGTGGACTCCTGATTGTACTTCTGCACAGAAACTTAAACAAAAAGCCTGGAACATCTTCCGACGTTATCCCACTTCTGCCAATCTTTTGTCCTTTAAGCGTGCCCGCGCTTTAGCTCGTCGTATCCGTCGGGTTAGTCAGAAGGAGTCTTGGAAACGCTATATATCATCCATCACATGTACACTATCTTCAAAGACCCTCTGGGATAAAATTCGGAAGATGCATGGCAAATATGTACCTCACTCTTTACACATCCTCAAAGAAGATGGAAAAGAAATTGCTAACATCTCTGATCAAGCTGAAGCACTTGGACGGGCTTTTGCGCGGAATTCCAGCCCAGCTTTGTTACCTTCCACTTTTCAACAAATTAAAGATCGTACTGAAGCTATTCCATTAAACTTCTCTTCTTCCAACAGAGAACTATATAATCTCCCTTTTAGTATCCAGGAGTTATTGTTTGCTTTAGATAATAGCAAAAATACCGCATGCGGCCCTGATGGACTTCATTACGTGATGTTACGTCATTTATCTTTTTCTTCGTTGAATATTCTTCTTTCTATATTTAATAAAATCTGGTTGGAACACCTCTTTCCTGATTGTTGGCGTCGAGCCATCATTATACCTTTCGCTAAACCTGGTAAAGATGTGAGTGATCCAAATAATTATCGTCCCATAGCACTCACCAGCTGCTTATGCAAGACACTCGAACGCATGGTAAATCGCCGACTTCAATGATTTCTTGAAGTCAATCAGCATCTAGCTCCCACACAGTGTGGATTCCGACAACATCGTTCTACGGCTGACCATCTTGTCCGTTTGGAAGATACTATTCGCACTGCCTTTGTTAATCGAGAACACCTCGTCTCCATCTTCTTTGACTTGGAGAAGGCCTATGATCGCACATGGAAATTTGGTATTTTGCAAGATCTTTATAGTTATGGCCTTCGTGGCCACATGCCTATTTTCATTCGCAATTTTCTTGCAAATCGAACTTTTCAAGTTCGTCTTGGATCTACGCTATCCACCGTTTATCCTCAAGAACTCGGAGTCCCTCAGGGTTGTGTTTTGAGTGTTACCCTTTTTTCTGTAAAGATCAACGGCATCATCTCTGCTTTGCCTCCTTTTATCCACCATTCTTTGTATGTTGATGACTTACAGATTTCCTGCCATTCTGTAAATTTACGTCTGATTGAAAGACAACTGCAGTTAGCTTTGAATCAGTTGCAGACATGGACTATTTCTAATGGTTTTAATTTCTCCCAATCCAAAACTGTCTGTGTCCATTTCACTCGTCGTCAGGGAATTTTTCCTGATCCCCAGCTGACTCTTGGTGGTGTCCCACTTCCATGTCATTCTCAACATAAATTTTTAGGCCTGATTTTTGACAGGAAATTGACTTTTAAGGATCACATCCTTGATCTCCAGAAGCGTTGTATTTTAAAATTACATTGTATCAAAGCGCTTTCACATTCCACTTGGGGTAGTGATCGCCTGGCTTTGTTGCGCATTTACCGTGCCCTTATTCGATCCAAACTAGATTATGGCTGCATTGTATATGGCTCTGCACGGCCATCTGTACTTCGAACACTTGATCCTGTTCACAATCAGGCCCTTCGTTTCTGCCTCGGTGCTTTCCGTACTTCACCGATTCCCAGCCTGTACGCAGAGGCTCTGGAACCGTCCCTGCACTTTCGTAGACAAGCCATGTCACTGCAATATTTCGCACGGATTTCTTCACTTCCACATAACCCTGCTCATCAATGTGTCTGTCGTCCCCGTCAGCGACGACTTTTTACCAATCGTCCTTCCATTATCCCACCGTTTGGACATCGGGTGACGACTTGGCTTACTACACTACATCTCACTGATCTTAACATTGCCACTTTACCTGCTTTACCATCAGCACACTGGAACTATCAACTCCCAACCTGTGATTTTTCGCTTCGTAATTTTGCAAAAATCAATACGTCCTCCACAGTCTTTCAGAATCTGCATCGGGACCATTTGTCCCGTCATTCTGACTTCAACATTTTTTACACCGATGGATCTAAAGGCGCATCTTATGTTGGAGCCGCCTTTTATACTGCCACTTTCAGGAAAGTTGTTCATCTTCCTTCTGAGGTTTCGGTGTTCTCTGCTGAGCTTTATGCCATTTTCCTAGCCTTAAAGTATGCATTTCAGGAAAAGTTTCCCAAAACTCTTATCTATAGTGACTCTGAGAGTGCTCTGCAGGCACTGTGCAGTCACACAGTGAAGGTTCACCCTTTTGTTTTGTCCATTTTAGATTTCTTACAACATTTTCAACATTGCACGATTATTTTATGCTGGATTCCAGGCCACGTCGGTATTGTCGGCAATGACCACGCTGATTCTCTCGCCAAATCTGCTGCTGGTCTCCCACTGCGACGGATCTCCACTCCTCCCTCTGACATCAATGCTCTTATACGTACTCGTCTCCGATCTGCCTGGCAACACGAATGGGATGATCTTCACGGCAATAAACTTCGTTTTGTCAGTCCTTTATTATCCTCTCCTACCTATCGGCTGCTTCCAACTCGTCAGAAGGATGTTCTTCTGGTGCGTCTGAGGATCGGGCATACAAGACTCACACATAGCTATTTACTGCTCAATCGTCCACCTCCCCAATGTTCTACGTGCAACGTTATTTTAACTATTCATCATATTTTAATTGACTGTCCTGCTTTTAATCAACATCGTCGTCAGTGCTTTTATCCTCTTTTTAAATTTCACGTTCCTTTTCATATTTCCTTACTTTTGAATGATAATGAGCTGTTACCTATTTCCGCAGTTTTCCGCTTCATTTCTCAATGTGGCCTTGCCTCTCTTTTATAATTA
>JAFIDM010111171.1:0-12228 GCA_023159025.1 Thereuonema tuberculata | reverse complement strand
TATGCTGTTTACAGCCTACCAACACTTTCAGGTTCTTTTGGATACCTTAGAAAATATCTACAAAGCTTTCACTGTTCAGTTCATTATAGCTGAACCAGTGAGTAAAATGATTTTCAATTGAGAGAATAAAAGCATATAATGTTTTGGAAGGATACACCAACCCACCAAGATCACATTTCCTTGTAAAAGAAGAATTGTGGCCTGCTGTCAATCTATTACTGTCCAAGAGCTCATTTTGGCAATCACTGCAATTACTTTTCAAAATAATTTTCCTGGCTACGTAGCCTGCAATATAATAAATTAGCCTGCAATCACTGTTAACATGCAAATCATGATCTGATAAAGGAACATTAGATTGTAAAAATTCCTGAGCTTTACCAAGTTGCCCACAGTTGAGCAAATTGCCTATTCTTGAATGCTCAGCTGTTAAATCTGCAGGGGTAACAAGATAACTAATGGTTCCCTCTCCACAGTTGCCATCATCTGGTGCCTCGGCCAAGTTGTAAAAACTGAGAGAGTTAGTTGTTATCAGAAACTTACTTACAGTTGGATTTTCATTGCATCCTGAACCTTGACGTATGATTCCAAAAAGCTTTTCAATGTTGTCTTGACTGCAGCGAGAAGTTAAAAGGTAAGTGAATCCTAACTTGTCAGTAATATGTCAGGAGATTTACAACACTGGCAATATTAACACGCAGGCTCTCTGAAGTACTTGCAGATAAAAATCCACCACTTCTGGCATGGTACTCCCAAGTGTTTAAAAAATCCACAAATGAATGTAGGAAGTCCATATCTTTAGAATTAGGTTTTAATGCAGTTTTGGGAATTCGAGATGTCATTATTGAAATCAGATTTTCCATTTCAGAAATAAATTCCAGAGAAGCAGATATGTTTCCATACTGAGTTTCAATTTTATCTTTATAGAAGTAAAGGCCTCGAACTACTTCTTTACTAAACAGATTAAAGGCTAAATTAACCCTCATCTTCTCAAAATTATTTGGATGAAGATTTGATTCTGAAATTTTGGGCATAACTTTGAGAGAAACAGGATTGCAGTCTTCTCTGTAGGCAGCTTTGATATGCTCTATACTAACATATCCATTAGGAGTGTTGAATCCTGTTTTGATCATCATATTTCTAATAAACTTTATCAAATGTGGGAAATCTGAAACAAAATGTAGCTTTCTTTTACAATCTGCTGGATGATTAATAAAGGATTTCACATTTGTAGCTTTTCCTGTGATGCCAAAGCAGTTCCACATTGAGCGATTCCATGTAGCCCCATCACAAGTAATAAAATCAACCTTTAAATTAGACTTTTCTGCAAGCAAAACTGCTTCCAGTAATATTAGTACCAAAAGTTGTGCTTTTGCAATGCCATGGGTTGCAAACACTCCAAGAATCTGGGTCCAAGACCCCATCAATGGCTGGAATAAAATTACCAACCCATGATCTGCAGGAAGCCTCTTCTCTTCTTCTTTAGTAAACTTTCCTAGATCAACAAACCCTTCAATTTTTCCACAAGAGGAGATATTAAAGTGTTCAGAAAGTTCATCTCATCCACTATAAGACCACCATGACATTTCATTTCATCCATGTGCTTCGTTTTCTCAGCCAAGATTGTAAAGAGTTTGGAACTAAATCCAAAACCACCATTAAAGGTTTTGATATATTTTTTTAGGCAAGTTCTGCTGGGCAAAGCTAAAATGTTGCGTTTACGTATATGTTCATAAAGTTTCGGGCTTTTCATTCTCATTAAAATGCATTCTAAAATCCATTCTTTTTCATACTGCATTCCATTTGTGGATTTTCTTTTTGCTGCTTTCATGCATTCCATGATTATTATCTTTTGCTTTCTAGGAAAATCTTTCAATTTTTCTATAAAAATATTTTCTTAAATCTTTTCATTTTCCTCTTTAAATTTCAAAATATTTTTCTCCAATGAATTTATCTTTGCTTTCATAATATCTATCTTTTGTTTAGTATATCTTGATTTATAAACAATGGTAGACATGACTCTGCTTTTTCGCTTCGCTCTTAATCTTTGATTAAGAAGTAATTTTCTACAATATTTACATGGAAAACACATCTCTTTCTCTGCCACTGATATTCCAGCACAGGCTACATAATGTATATTGTTATTCCAAATTTTGGATTTCTCTGACTTTTTGGCAAGTGGGAACTCACAAAGATATCCTGCACCTGAACATTCTTTCAGATTGTCTACTTGCTTCAAAATTTCGTCTGGATCAGTTCCTATTAATTTCTGTTCAACACCTTTAATAAATACTTGAGTTTTTCGGCCCTCACTTTCATATGACAGCAAAACAAGTTTATTAGCATGCAGGAAGTTCTTGTCATCACTTAGTTTGCAGACACTGTAATAAACAAGTAGCGGCGATTCATTGAGGATGTGCATTCCCCAACTACGTGATGGTAAATTTGCCTTTACATAATCAAATCTCAATGAATCGCTGGAAATATCACTTTCGACATTTAATATATGTGACTGTTCGTTACAATTACCTGCATCACAATTTGAGTCTGCAATATTACACTGAACGTTTTTCATCGTTTGAATGGAATTGGTGCAAAGCAATTTGAACTTATTTTCTGCTACCATGCGGAATGTTCTCTCTCTTTCCTTTTTTCTCGGTACTGACCTCGATAAATTCTTCGGCAGATTCGGGAAAATTGTTGGAGCAGCACCAGGAAGAAGGCGTGGTTTTTCTCTGTTGACCTTTATTAATTTCCCATTAATACAGTGTTCCCAATGTCTTGAAATATACTGTTCATCAAAATGTAGCTCACACACAACATTTGTCTTGATAAGCTTACGGTCGGCACGTGGTATAGTCCTATCCCATTTCTCCAACAAATCGTCGTTTTCTGGAGCTTTAAAAAGACTTACTTTGGTTGGATTTGATCTGTATCCGGACTTGCAGCCAGGAACGAAACATGTTCTCGATTTCACACTCATCATATAACATTAATTGAACAAGAATACCTAATAAAATTATTCAAAAGCTGTATGTTAATCGCCAATCCACATGCAAACACTAGGAATATGGGAAGATTGCATGCACACTCTGCGACAGCAGCACCAATGCGGCGGTCATCACACCGGAAACAGGAAGTTCTAATGCTAAACTCCTCTCGATCGACACTGGTGACTTTCGCTCTGGTTGCGGAAGTCACGTCACTGATCCCGCTGACGTAGGAGCTTGGTTATTCTCCAGCGCTTCTTTTTATAGACAGAGTGGTTACACAAGTTGTGTTCAAAGATGGCTGGCATATTATCGATTTGTTGTTAGAAGTTGAATCAGAACTTTATTCATTGTTAGAAAGAGAATCAAGTACTGATTCCTTATCCTCGTCAGATGAAGAGATTATTATGTTATCAATGTAGGTAGAAAGAAAGCAAGAATTGAGAATTACGCAAGAGAAACTGTGTATCCCATTCGTATCAGTCGACAACATTCCCAGCAGACGACACAATGGACGCTTTTTACATTACATTTCTTTTTTACAATACAGAGTTGCTTTTTACTCGACGATTAAATTAAAAAAATATATATTTTATTTTACTTCTTTGTTTCATATACAACGCCAATGGTTCCGTTCCATGAAGCCGTGGCACTACCTATCAAAATATCATCGTTTTCGTGCCACCGCGACTGAGACCAATACGCTGGCTCTCCTGCCGACTTTAGGCGGACAGTCCGCGGCAGAGTGCCGGCCAACGCCGCCCTCAAACTTTGGTGTCCGACAAAGGTGCCCTAAATAAATGGGCCCGGTTTCGGTCGGGGGTGGGACACTTTAGGCATTCGTGACGACATCCACCCACCATACATGAGGCGAACTAAAAACAAAAATTACGGCTAATAATTTTATTTATTCTCTTTTTTTTTTTTACTTGTCTGTGTTGCATAAAAGTATAGTTACTTTTTTTTTTAGTTACTTGTCATTAATGAAGCAATCACACTGCCATTGAAATTAAGAAGTAGGAATATATTCACTATCCTTTTAAGAAACAGAACGAAGTTAAAAAAAAAAATTAATTTAATAGAAGTTGAAATTGCAAGTCTAAAAAAAAAAAAAAAAAAAAAAAAATTAATTTAATAGAAGCGAAATTGCAAGTCTAAAATTAATAAAAAAAATAATAATAATAATTTAATAGAAGTGAAATTGCAAGTCTAAAATAAATAAAAAAAAAAAAATTAATAGAAGTGAAATTGCAAGTCTAAAATTAATAAAAAAATAATAATAATTTAAAACAAAAAAACAGTGAAGAAATATACACCTCAAGAAGCTCTATCATTATTCGTAGAAGGGGAGTTTACTAGACAGCAATGGGAACTACTACAAGGCGCTAATAATATTTACCCTTGCTATTCACTTTTGCAGAAGGCAGAAAAGGAATGTTATCCCAATGAAGATTCCATAAAAGTGACTGAAACTGGCTTTGAAGTTGAGCTTTTGTAGACCACACTGCATCCACCTTTGTAACTATATTAAAGAAGTAATTGAAACTTCATCGGTCTTTGAAAAGCAAAACCTAGTTTTAATATCAAAACAGAGCTGTTACAGGTCGAATCAGACGCAGTACAAACAAAAATTTGTGAATAGCGAGAACAGTGACGCCAATATTTTTATAAATTCACATGTGCCCGTGAAATTGGCTGTCTCAGTTAATGGAGATACAAAGAAGATAATATGGCGAAATCCAACACCATCTTCTGTAAGGTTTTGTCGACCTATCAGAACAAGATTCATCCATGAGACAAAAGATGTTACGAAAGAGGTAGTAAGTGTAAGTTCTAGCCATATTGTAATAGCAAAATAAATTTTAAAATATGCCCTAGATAAAAATGGAATTGGTTCATATGATGTTTTAAAGGTAAAAATATCGACGAGATATATTTGAATTTCTAGTGAAGCTTGGAATTAAATACAGTATATACAGTAATTTGAGTTATAGTAACATACTTTATTAGCATGATTAATTACTATATATACACTCCCGTGCAACTAAATCGACTCACAACGTCAGAGCGCACAAAAAGGCATATGTTTTTTAAATGGCTTAACCGATTTTCAAAAACCTTTTTTTTTTTTTTTGAAAGCCTAATGTTTTTAATTTACAATGACACCATTATCATTAAATTGTGTATAATATTTTGTTTTATAATACATTTTGAATGAAAACGCAAGCAAAATGCATGCTTAGGAAAAGAAATTGTGGCTACTAAAAATTAAACTACAACAAAAAATTCAAGCAAAACAAGGAAACTTTTATTAATCTATACTTGTTATTGCCTCCCCTTGCCTGTACGACGGCTTTCATGCGGTTCCTCATAGACCCTATTAAGGTTTTGACAAAGTCTTGGGCGATCTTATTCCACTCCTCCTCCAGCGCAATCTTGAGCTCGTTGATATTAAACGGTGCCGGATTTCTGGCTCGTTTGAGCACGTCCCACAAATGCTCAATCGGATTCATGTCGGGACTGAGGGCTTGCCACTCCATCGTCTCGAGACCAACCTCCTCCATGAATTGCCGAGTGGTAAGTGCTGAATGACACAGGGCATTATCATACACCAACATGAAGTCTTCCCCGATAGGGAAGACACACAATAGGGCACAACATGATCCAGGAGAATGTCCTCAATGTATCGTCGAGCAGTCAGACCCCCCCCTCCGGCCTCCGCCAGTAATGAAACCAAGATCTGGTAGACCCGACCCCTCCTATCATTACCATGGATACACATTCTGCTCTCATCAGTGAATAGGATGGACCATCATTGCTCGATGCTCCAATTGACGTGTTCCCGAGCAAATTCGAGTCGTGCTGTGCGGTGACTTACGGTCAATTTTGGGCCTCTAGCGGGCCGTCTTGGAGTGAGGTTGGCTTCCTTCAAGCATCTTCTGACTGTCCATTGACTAACAGCTACTCCACGAACTTGTCTCAGCTCCTGTTGCAGATCGACGCCTGTGAGATGGCGATTTCGCAGTGAAGTTGAAACGATACAGCGATCGTCCCTCTCAGATGTGCATCGGCGCCGTCCACTAGGTGGTCTCCGAGTGAAGGTACCAGTTTCCTGACACCTTCTGAATACTCTTGAGACAGCAGATTGGCCCAGGTTTAATTGACGAGCGACTTCTCCTTGACTGTGGCCTGCTTGCAACAAAGCAACAACTTGTGCGGCATCTTCTGGCATAGTATCCATGGGTTTGTGAAAACAATGAATTAAACTTGCAGAGATGTGTACAGATAAACGTCTGATAAGTGACTGATAAGAAATATCGGTCCACGAGGGGTATTTTATAGGGGAGTGTGACGCGCAACTCATAGTTTCCGTTCAGACTGCTACGCTTACGTTCAGATCACATTCATTTGGAAAATATTGTACAGATTTTAATGATAATGGTGTCATTGTAAAGTAAAAACATTAGGCTTTCAAAAAAAAAAACTGTTTTTTGAAAATTGGTTAAGCCATTTAAAAAACATTCGCCTTTTTGTGCGCTCTGAAGTGGTAAGTCGATTTAGTTGCACGGGAGTGTATTTTAATATTATAAACTAAACATAATCCTACATTTTAAAGACAACATATTCTTTGGATTATTTTCTTGAAGCTTAGCAACCAAACAGTGGTTGAAACAATTACCATATTATTAAGGTGATCAACCGTCCTCCTTTTTGCAGCTCTGTCCTCCTTTTGTAAATTCTGTCCTCCTTTTTCATGTTTGAAGAGTAATATGTCCTCCTTTTTGATATGTAAAGTTTAAAACCTTTTTTTTTTTTTTTCGTTAAAGGGATGGGTTTTCATGTTTTTTTTTTTTGGTTGAACAGATAGGTTTATACCCCTGAAACCCCTGATAACATTTTTTTTTCTTGAAATTATTTGCGTCCTCCTTTTTATTTTAGAAAAAATGGTCACCTTAATATTATTTATGCAGTTTAAAGTTAAGGAAATTAATTATTCATACCTTATTTTGACATTATTGTGGTTAATGCTTATGTGTTACTGTTAATGAATACTCAAAATAGTCATAATTGTTTCATCTTTTCAAAAAACCAAACACATATGTATCCAAAGTTTGTTTTATCTTATGAAAACCAGCAAAAATTGAGCATTAAATTGAGGATGTAAAGAAGTTCAATATAGTTATGAAGGCAGCAGGGGATACAATAATTAATAAATTCTTAAATCGGAGCAAAATCTGTGAGGTAACATTGGCTACAATATTCAGCTTTTGATCAATTTCTAAAGTATTATCATCAAATTTTATGTTCAAGCTGTATTGTATAAGATCCTGTATTATTGTTATTTTTTTTAATACTGCCATTCCATAAATAAATTTAAATAAATTGATGGTACAAGAGCCAATGTATGCTAAATAGATTTCGATTATTCTTGTACCATCAATTTAAATCAAATCCATTTATTACACATTTTTTAATTGTTGCTGAGAGAAATGCTCCTTTTATGCACCTCCATCTCTAAACTTCTAAATTAAATAAAAAATTATCTTTATTAATGGAATGAATAAACATTTTATATTTAGCTTTGTAGCACTGGCATTTCATCAAAAACTGTAACACTTAAAATTCAGTGTTTCTGTCTGTTTATCATTTTATCATTAGCAAATAACTACTGCACCTTAATAGTGGTTACTTTTTTTTTTATTTTCATTTTTGAAAAAAAAAACAAAATTTCATATCTTTTAAGATCGAATATATTGAAGGGTGAAATCCAATATTTATGTGTGTACCACACACACAAAGTATGTCAATGTTTGATTTGGTAATGTCAATCCTTTTAGGTGTTCATCAGATTCCTCCATGAAATTGTTGAGCCTATAACATGAGAAATTATAAAAACCCATTAAAAATTGCCTATATTGATTTAGGGAAATATCAATTCTTATTAATTCACTTTTCCTCACCTACTATTCCAAGTGCAAGCCCTTGTGTGTTACATGAGGACCTAGGCTGTGGTGGTCAACCATCATAGGCCTCTGATAAGTGTTTGGCCCTTTTCTGTTTGTCTCATTGCATAGATTCACTGCAAGTGCCCAGTGGCATGGTTCTCCCTTCAAAAGTGCCAGATGGCACGGCTCCTTTATCAAAACTGTCATGTGACAATGCTTTCTTCTAAGGTTGCCTAGTGGCACTGTTCCTCCTTCAAAGTGCTTGGTTCTTTAGTTGAAACTGTCTCGTGGTACTGCTTTCTTTAGAAGCTGTCTGGTGACACTGTTCCTCCTCCTGAAGGCCCCTGGTGGCATAGTTCCTTCATAAAAACTGCCACTCGATAGTGCTCTTCCATCAAAGTTGTCTGATAGCATTATTCCTTTCTCAAATGTTCTCGGTATCATTGTTTCTCTTCCGAAGGTATCCAGTGGCAGTACTTTTCTATCAAACAAGCCCAATGGCAGAGTTCCTCATAAGAAGGCTTTGTTGTTTAATATAAGGCATGGTTCTGTCATTACCAGTGTTAGATAACATGGTTTTATCTTTGTCTGCTGTACATACTAGTGATGGTGGTATTGATAACATCAATGAAGATGTCCAGTTTGATTCACTTTCAAGTTTTAAGAAGGTTTTTGATGATTGTGTGCTAAGAAGAGTCATCCTATTCTCATTAAGTAAGAGACGAAAAAATTATTCTCCTCATCCTGATCTTTTGTATTCCAAAATAGAATATAAGTGTGCTCATGCAGGGAAATTCAACAGTTTATAGGGTTATCAGCCAAGAAATTATATTGTTAAGTGAAGCAAAAGACTTCAAAATGACAGTGTGTTTTAATCTTTAGAAAGTTTGAAATATATAAAAACTTTGAATTTCCTTAATCACAATAGTAAAATCTCTAAAGAAATCTATTAATGGTATTCAGAAAACTTGATCTTAGTTACAAAAGAAGGTGAAGGAATATAAGAAGTTTGCAGTGAAACCCAAGTGTCTGCAGAATATATGTAGCAAATTTCTAGTGTAAAGGTTCTTGATAAGGCAATGCAGAACTTAAGCTTATAATAAAAATAAGTTTATTCTGCAGATTGATTAAGAAGGAAATAATTTACATATAGATCAAGTAGAATTTGCTTCAAAACAGTTCTCTGAAAAAGGGTGGATTTTGTATATTTAATAGATGTGATAGATTCTTGTTATCCTTCGGCTGATAATGTTGCACAAATCCTTCATGTAACTTTTGTTTCATCATCAGATCAGTGGTTGATAGTTTGTGAAATTAGCCTTCTTCCAAATGAGGGTGAAATTTTTATTCAGTGTTTTCAGTGTTTATACAGTTAATCATTCTGCTGTTGCTTAGGTAAAAATATTTCAGCAATAATCTTTGATCAGACTAAGATGAGTCGTCGTTTAATTTCATGTTTTGATTCTAGCACTTTAACATTGTTTCCGTAATCTTCATTTCTTAACAAATCCAATTTCAGTGTGTTGTTTTCAGAACTCGTTAAATGTATTTATCTAATTATCTATCTCCTTATTTAAATTTTGTTAGTTTTATTTGTCTATAAATATTTTAGTTGTTATATTCATAGGGATTTACAGAGTTTTGAAAATTTTTACGTATTTTCTAATCCCGTAAATCCACTTCCTCATTAGTAGGGGAAGGGCTACAGAAAGTATAGTTTTTGGATAATGGATCTGTCTTTTTTACTCAACAACAAACTTGTAATTTTTTTTCAGTTCTTTATTATAGTTATTTATGTATTTTCTCATGTTTGATCCTTCATACTACATAGTCCTTTGTATTATATTTATCATTAGCTGTATTATTAATACTGCTAAAAAAAAAGTGAAAATAAATAAAACGCACATACCAACGTATTCCTTTATCAGGGACAGCACAAATATGTAAGACATTAAAACAACATTTAAGACTACATGAGGTGGGAATGCATAGTGAAACTGAGGGAAGTGAGAGGATTGTGCAAGTTTAGCAGTAGTGACAGGCGTTTTGCTCGCAGGTGATGGGGTTGTAAGCTTTAAGCGGGCCCTTAAAACATTGCGACCCCTATCCACACGCATTAAAGAGCATCAAAAAGCCTTTAAAAATACAGATCCCACACGCTCATACACTGTTACACACTTTAAAGAAATGGGACACCCCCAACTTCTCAGCTGCTAAACCCCTTTCCCACCATAATACACTATTCCGCTGTCTCCTAGCTGAATCATTCCACATAATCCACCTTAAAGCTTACAACCCCATCACGGGTGGGCAAAACTTGCACAATCCTCTCGCTTCCCTCAGTTTCACCATGCCTTCCCACCTCGTGTCATATTAAATGTTGTTTTAATGTCTTATATGTTTGTGCCGTCCCTGATGAAGGAATATGCGCAGTATTCTGAAACTGTCGGTTTTATTACCATGTTTATAATTCTCTCCTCAACAATATTGTAAGTAGGTGAGTTTTATTTATTTTCATTTTTTCTTTATTTCAATACATGCACGTTAAGCCTCCTTCTTATTAATATGTAATGTATGTAATAAATTTGCAAATAAAGATATATTTTTCTAATTTATAATCTTGTGTAGTGAATCTTATAACTTCATTATTCTTGACAGTGATATTATATTCTCATAATGGTTGACAGAATTATTCTGAAAAATCACAAAATTGAAATAAAAAAGGTTGTATTTATCATTATACATTAATAATGAATGAATCTGATAAAAGTTATCCATAAAAATTTAATTTGCTAGATTTTGTGATTGTAATATTTCTGTTTCACTAAATACAGACAAACTTGGATAATTCAAACTTGTTTAATTCGAATTTTTTGCTCGGTCCCTAGAATTCTGTATTAAAATAATATTAAAAAATCGTGGATAATTCGAATTTTTCATAAGATTGTCCTTAAAATATTACTGTAAAAATTGTTCCTGAGACTTTTCTCAGCTAAGATACATTATTTATTTTAACGGATTTTCTAAGGAAAATAAAAGCAAGGGTTGGAATGTATTTTTGTATTAATTGATAGTTTGGAATCATATGCTACGACTCAAAAAATTGCATTCAACAAAGCAATTAAAAATATCTGCGTTTTGTTTTTTAAAGTGATGAATAATTGAACTAGTAAAAAATGTTTGATTTAATGAAAAAAAAATGTTGCAGCATTCTTAGATAAAGTTTGTGTGCTAAAATCTTTGATTGTGGAGTTAATCATTTTTATTTCTCTCTTCTGTTTGAGAGAATATATGTAATTCGATTTTCAAGTTCGAATTATCCAAGATTGACTGTATTGTGATTTTAATATTTCTGTTTTGCTAAATATTAATCAAATAATGGAAACAAATCCTTTAAATCTACAGTAATAACACCCAAACCAAAAATACTTTTATTTTTACCTTCAGAATCTTGCTGTATGGCTTTGTAACATTCAGATATGTTTAACAACAAAAGTGCAGAGTAATTTCAGCTATACGTATCTTTTTTATTACATTACTGGTGATATTCATTGCTAAACACAATAAAAGTAGTCATTTCCTGGAAATGTATCTTTACTCCTGCTGTAATCTTAATGATAAATATGCTTTAAGCAAAGGGTAAAATATGACTATGAAATGTTAACCCAAGTTATTTTTACCTTATTTCAACTAAGTTGTGTCGTCAATTACAGTTGTCATGAGAAAACAAAGATTAGTAATTAAGTAGAGGTTTATCAATGAGCAAGGTGTGAACGAGAGAAAAAAAAAATAAAAGCAACTCTGCTACCAGTGCATTTTTTGAAAGTAAAAACCGAACAAAACCAAAAGAAAAAGGTGCAATGAAAGGTTGAAAGGAACAAAAAAATAAAACCACTCTATAAGGAACTAGTAAAGTTTTATAACGTGAAATTACTAGAAAACAGATAATACATACAGATTGCAAATAATCAATCAGTGGGCTTAAGGCTCACTGTAATACTAAACTTATAACAAGATTAAATATAATAATTATGGCAATCATGGTAAATAATACACACACCAAAACACATGATGATTGTACTTGATTTTGAGACAGTTTTCAAAGTAAATCAACTTCAAATAAGCTAAAACAAACATGAATGGTATCATAGTGATTTTTTTATTTGAGAAAGTCTTCAATAGGAATTAAATGTTCAAATAATTAAAATAAACACTGAAATATCATTTGGTTAGTTCTTTTTCCTTCCTTTTTTTTTCTTCTTTGGGGGGAATTTTTTGAAACTTGCAACAATGTC
>JAFIDM010111170.1:0-12229 GCA_023159025.1 Thereuonema tuberculata | reverse complement strand
GAATTTGCTGTAAGAATTATTTAATGAAATTTTTAAATTTTGTATATTTTTAATAATTTTTAATTAATACTTCTAAAACTATAGTAGTTGAGTTCTTATAGCAGTATATTCTTCTTTCTTCGAATTTGGCCATCTGAGGACCACGTGAAATAGCTCATGAAGCTCAACGTTTCTTATTTCTCTCGCTCCAGTATCTTTTCATTCTCTCACTGTGTTCTTTCCTTCTCTCATCAGTCCATAAAGCTCCCGTTTTTCTCCTTTCTCTTTCCCGGAACCCCTTAAAGTCTTTGATCTTTTTTCTAAATTTGCCCCTATCCACAATATCTTTCTCCGTCAAACCAATCTCCTCCAGGTCCACTCTAATCTCCTTAATTCAAGTAAGCTGTGTCTTGGGGTTCCTGTCGAAATAATCAAATATTCGTCTGGTCAGTCTTCCCTTCTCCATTCTTTTGAGATGCCCATAGAAGTTTAGTCTTCTTTTCCGCATAGTGTCCGTGATTTTTTCTATTTTTTTATATATCTCTTTATTAGTTCTTAATTTCCATTTATTGTTTTCATATTTCGGCCCTAATATCTTTCGAATTATTCTTCTCTCCCTCTTTTCCAATTCTTCCAGCTGATTGTTTGTTTTCATAGTTAGGCACTCCGACGCATAAAGTCCTTCTGGTTTAATCACGGTTTGGTAGTGTCTCAGTTTGGCATTGATGGATAGACATTTTTTATTATATCTGCCCTTTGTCAAGTGAAATGCTGTTTCCATTTTCCTTTTTCTTGTAATCAATGTAATCAAAAGCTTTTTGAAAATCTATACTATTATGTAAATTATGCCATTTTTATTTAATTTTTTTGTTATTATATTCATTAAAATTGTCAAGTAAAATATTTGTACTGAGGTTTTGAAAGAACATTGATTTCTATTTACAATTTGATTTTTTTATAATGAAATTGTGGATTGAGTTGGTAATACACTTTTCAGATATTTTGAATATGTTTGAAATTAGTCTGTAGTTAGAAATTTTGGTTTTTTTTCTTGAATTTGTAAATTGGTTTTATTTTTGTTCATTTCCATGCTTTTGGGGAAAAATCCCTTTTTCTATAATAGCTGAAAACTTATAATTATTAAAAATTCAATAAATTTCATTAATACTATTTTTTTATTTCCTATACTAAGATATCATTAATACCTCTTGAATGACATTTCTTTTTAATTTTTAATTATTTTGGATTTATCATATTTTGGATTTATCATATTTTGTTGGAAGAAATTCCACTAATGAATTTAATAAAAACTTTCTTGGTTTTTTGTAATAACTTGCATTGGCAATTACATCATCAACGCATGCGAAGTAATTTCCGAAGTTAATAAGTATATTTTTTAATCCTTTAAATTTATAATTTACATTTATAATCTCACTGTTATTTTTTTGTTATATTGCTTACTTATATTTAAAGTAGAATTAATTAATTTCTAATAATTATTGTTAGTTTTATAATTTTTTTCAGTGATCCCAGTAATATTTCTTTTTCGTTGTTTATCCAATTTCTTTTTTTCTTGTAGTTTTTTTCATTACATTCTATATTTTTATTTTATTTGTAGGATTATTTTTGAATTTCAAGTATAATCTGTCTTTTTTCTTACATATGGATAGCCAATTCGGGTGTTATCCAATGCATTTTAAGTTTAATTTTATGCTTCGAAGTTGTACAATTTGTTACATTATTGGATTGCTTTTTATATTATATGATTTATTTCTTATTTTATAAAATGTGTCATGGGTTTTGTTTGGTTTATCATTATAATTAATAGAATTTTCATTGATTGCAGTCATTATTACTAAAGATGGGTTCGTTAAAATATTTTTTTATTTAACTAATTATTATTTACTAGCAACAAAGCCTGTCAGACGACAGGTATAAAAAAATCTGAAAAATCATTTTATTATCAACTACAAAGTAAATATCTCCTTATAAACTACATTTTTTTGTGAAAACAACATCAGATCCTTCTATCAGATGTCCTTGATCTATTCGGTCAAGAATTTTGATTTTGACATCGCAAGCACGAATTGCTCGAGAAGTAGCAACATATAACTGTCCATGACTAAAAACAGGCTCTGGTAAATAAACACCAACCATATCTAAAGTTTGTCCTTGTAAATAAATTTTACTAAAAGTAAGAATGGAATAATTATTATTTTTGACTCATAACGCCAAAAGGCATTTCAAACTCACCTTTGTAATCTAAATACTGCGCTAACTTGTGAACGAAGCTTCTACGGCAAAAATGGTTTTGAGTTTCAAAATCAGCGTAAAAAACTGAGTAAGTATGCCAAATTTCATTAAAATGGGTGCAGGGGTATCAAAATTATTTGGTTTTGAACGTATGTTTTGTTAGAATTTCAGTTGTCTAGGTCAGTTCCCAAGGATACAATTTCATGGAAACAACATGGAATGACAAAATGAACTAATATTTCATCCAATTTGAGTACCCTTGATTCAATGGTACCATTGAGAACCCTTGGATCTATCTTAATAGCTTAATTATATCGAGTTACAGACAGACAGACAGATGAACTTGATCAATTATATAAGGTGATATTAATATCATTTTTATTTACCTGAATATTAATGACAATAACATTATGTTCAGATATACCATTAATTATTATATTAGCCATATATATTTTCTCTTTAATAAGCACAAAGCAGTGATCTAGATTTCTATTAAAAACTTCAAATTCTTTTTAAATTTCTAAAACAAAAAAACTCACAAACACCATCTTCAGTATAAAAACTTCTTTAACTCAATATTTCAAGCTCCTCAGCGGAGATTTTCTTCAGGAGAATAAGAAATAAAGAAAATAGTGTCAGAATTGGTAATAATATTTTAGTCAGAACTAAAACTACAAAAGAAGATAAATAAAAAAAACGTAAGAATTGACACAAAAATAATAGAAGACATAATGAAATCACCCTATTAAATAATAGGAACGTCAGTGAAACAGGTGAATGGAAATGGAAACTTAAATGGAAATGTTCTAAGTGATTTGCTAGAATTAAAGACAGATATTTGGAAAATAAATAGAGGATTTAAAGTTCAAATTTAACGTGAGGTAGAAAATTCCACTTTTGAAATATTCCACTTAAACAAAGAAGTTCTTACACTTTCTGTTTGCTTTCTTGATGGCGTTAGGTTTTCATCTAAATCACTAACAATTCACGTCCACAACCGACACATCTCATTTCTTACTCATTAATAGTTTTTTGCAATTTTGTACATTTTGTATCATTTTTATAGTAATCTTCCATATAATGTTCTACTTTTAATAAATGTGTAGTATTATACAACAATATAAATTTAAATGTTGATCAATTTTAACGTTTGTCATGGATCACAGTACAATGAAGGCTTGAACACACTTTTAAACTTAGTTAAGTCAATTTGGAATTTCCCAACAGTTTATATTGAATGCTTTTCGGTGATTTTTATATTCTGATGAAGACCACTGTGATCGCTGGTCGAAACATGTCGTTTTAACATTCTTTTAATTGATGTTTTAAATTTTTTAAAGATTTTAAAATATGTTCAAGCCTCCATTTATACTAAAATATATTTTAGTTACTTATTTGTCATTGAAGAAGCTATGAAAAATGTCGTTCAAGTCTACGAATGCATCTTCCTGATAATAACCTAAAAAAATTATTATGAGAAGGGACCGAAGGAATCTATGGTAAATAAAAAGCCTCGACCAATGAATTAGAAGCGCTTTTTCTAGAATAGCTGAGTTTTATCCATCCCACTTGAAGTCACCTAAATGGTATACCAGAGTATTCAGCCATTTCTCATAAGTGAAGTTAGAACTATATTTCTAAATAGCCTTTAACGGTTTAATTTCAATTACGACATTCCCCTGTCACTTACCTAATATTTCTCTTTTCACTTAAAAGATTAAAAGGTTCTCGAAATACGTAGTACACTAGAGTTATCTTATGTATTAGGACAAAATTTTCAGTTTCTTGATTGGTTCATCAATTAATAGAATTATTACATTTTCAAATCCATTCCCTAAAATCTCGTTTAGTAAGAAAAAAATAAATATAGAATAGGAGACTATTCTAAACCACATCTACGTAATAATAAGTATTATATTAATATTAAATAACGAACGAAAAGAACGAAATAGGCTTACGATAAATAACAAAATGAAAATGAATAATTTAAATACAGTAAAACCCCGTTATTACGCTCCCGCTTATAGCACTATCCCGTTCTTAACGCTCCTTTTGTACGGTCCCTGGAATTTTCTATATAACTCTCTATACTTTTACCCTCTTATAACGCTTCAAATCCCGCTTGTAGCGCTTTTTTATATCGGAAATTTTGTATCGAAAAGAAATGTAACACTGTAACGATTCTTTTCTTTCCCTGGTAGGAGGGAATCTTCGAACTCTTTGAAGCGGAAATCCCTTTCTATAAGTGAAAAATTTCAAATTCTTCGTAAGTATGACGAGAATTCTACACTAAATCAGAAGGTTTTCGCAGAATCTAAGAATTCCCTGATCCAGTCTGAGAACAATAAAAAATAAGAATGGAATTATCAATTCAGCGAAGGATGGTTGCAAACGTAAAAAAGTAGTGTGGAAAATGTGAAGATGCCGAGGAAATTCTAATTGAATGGATTCATCAGTCCCGTGATGCATCAGTGCCATTAAATGACCCAATCATTCAAGAAAAGGCGCGTGAAATAGCGGGCAGTGCACTAAAACTGCTCCGAAAATATATTTGTATTGCTCCTAGTGGAGTATCAATTGATGTTAATAGTTTTTTGAACCGCATTGAAAATGTCGTAATTTATAACAGTAGCATACACACACGGCAAACCACAATCAAAGATTTTTTTAATAGGAAATAAGCTCACATTTGCACTATATCTATTTCAGAATCAAGTATCTTTCCTGTAAAATGGTGTCTAAATGTTTCCCCATCATATAAATCATTCCCCGTTTATAGCGCTATCCCGCTTATTACGCTTGTAGGTCACGGTCCCTTGACGAGCGTAATAACGGGGTTTTACTGTAACTAAAGAAAATACAATAATGTAAGAAAAAATAAAAATAAAATAACAGGTAGAAAAGTAAGGAAAAAACGAAAGAAGGATAAAGTGCATATTTGATCTTTTTTAAATAAAAAAACCCTAATATTTTTAAGTAGTGGTCATACTCTTTGTCTTCACTTTTTTAATGCAGTATCTCGTAGTAATTGAGGAATTATTCTACATTTTACGTTTAAACTCAGCATTCAATAGAGAGTTTTGCCATAACGTGATTTATATACGGGAAACGCAAATGTCACGTGAACGAATACGGTAACCTCAATAGCGGGCTGTGTCATGAAGAGAGTTTTTGCCATAACGTGTCAGTGGACACGGTTAGCTAATAAACAAGATGGAAGACATACTTCAGATCGCTGCATTTGGAGGCGATGTTTGTTTGAGGATCTAGTGTTACACAATATCCTGAGAGAAAGAAACATTCAGGTTCGAGCAGAGGAAAATTCAAGGTTGAGTTGAGTTGAAATGAAATGAATGATGAGGATTGTCATTGTATTTCCGTGTTTTTTCCAGGTTGCTGTTACAGTTTTCTGGTGAATCTCATTCCACAAACTCTCATCATCATATGGATTTGCCACAATTAATTCGCGCAAGAGTATCAAGTCGCATTCATGTTAAATCTAATTTTCTAAGGTTTATCGGAAATCATGTTTCCTACCGTGGAGCGATACGCTATTCGAGAAAAGTTAACGTATAACGTTACCGGTATTTCCTCTACGGGACAGTGACGCATGCGCAGAATACCAGTCATGTGACTTTAGCGCTACCGTATAGAATAGCGAGCTGGGCAAAAATTCTCTAATATGTAATGTCAATATGTAAATTTCTATTAGGCCTATTACTTACTTTTTCAAGGAGCTTCGTCTTCCATTTTATCCTTAGTTAGTAATCGGAATTTTCAGTTATATAACAACAGAATAATCATTATGAAGTTTGTATTTGAAAGGCTTTTATAATTATCATATTTATAAATTGGAGTATATTTGGGAATTTTTGGATTCGTTATTTTTCCGTAGCTTTTTATTTTTCATGTTTCTTGTTGTATTGCTTATTTTATTTATTTAGAATTCATTAATTACATGTTTAAGGAATTTACAGTGTCTTAAATATTTAATTAACATTTTTTTATGATTTTTATATATATATATATATAAATATAATATTTTCATATTTTTTTTATGATTTCTTAAATTATTTCATGTTTCCAGAGGGTATGGCACAGTTTCATTTTTTCCATTGTATTCAAAATAGTTTTTGCTTGATTTTATTTTATTCTATTTTTTTTTTAACAAAAATCAACATTTTACCTTTTATGACGAATTATTGAATAGACATTCTTAGAAAGAAATTAAATCTTTACATTGAAATAATTAAAACTTCTCCTAAATTCAACAAAACTGTTTTTTAGTTATACAGTAGAACCTCATTATAACGGACCCTATTATAACGGACTTCGCTTATAACGGACAGTTTTAAAAAAAATTGGCAGCCTACAATTAAGGTGAGCGAAGTGAAAGACTATTTAAATTTTATTATTCAATATGTTGAACAATCGGCAAATGAAAATGTGTTTGCATATTATGAAAACTTACGGCACTTCCGTCAGTTATTAACTGAAGAAATAAGCAGCAAAAAAGCCAGCAGAAAATAAAATTATTTTTTCAAACCAATGAATGTAAGCAATCAACATGAACCAGGACCTTCTTGTTCTAAAGATTAATGGAGTGTACACGTACACATCTTTTTCAATTCAACCTACTATGTAGAAGGCTGTTTTTTATTTGGTATATAATAAACACTTTTTATATTCTGCTGCATTACACCCCTGTAAGAATTATTTGTTATAAACCGGACTTTCTTTAAAACGGACAACCTTCAGCCCCTATTAGTCCGTTTTAATGAGGCTCTACTGTATTAAGTTAATAAAAGCTCCTATAGCATTTAAAAGAAATTTAAAAAAAAGCTAATGTTGTAACTGTTTTTAACTTCGTTCGAATACTTTTTTTTTGCTTGAATTTTAACTTCAGATGGATTTCAAAAACATAACTAACATTTGCTTTCGGAAATCGCCTTTCTTCACTTACCATAAAAGTTTTAAAAATTTTCAAGAATAGTAAAATAATTGTAATTGTGATTAGCATTCAAAACCAAATTTCTATCGAATCGAGAAAATAACTTACATTCATTTAATGTGAGTTTTTTTTCTACTTTTCAACTGAATTGCAAACAATGTCTCTACTTCTAAGTATGACAATGATGATTTTTTCTTTTATTTCTTCGTAGAATCACTTCATAAATTAGTATCTGTGGCCGATATGTCGGAACCTGATCCATCGGTTATATCGTGGGAAGGGGAGGTCACTTTTGAGAAATAGACAGATGGAGGTTAAAATAATTGCACTCATGTTTAAAATTCGACCACAAATAAGCATCTTACCAATTTTCAAGAAGATTAGTCCAGCCCTTTTAGTGAAAGTGTTCGATTGCTTTTGAGGGATAAGACGACGGAAGTAAAAAATATTTTTATATGAACCATAAAATAAGCAATCTATGAAAAAATAAGGAAATCATCCAGCCGTTTCAGCGTAATGCACGTAGAAACAGACAAACAAAGAAGGAAAATGTTCCGAATGGAACAGCAGGACTTCGCATACTTAATCAATTAATGAAATTGTGGTATTTTCTTAATTCTACAGCAGAGTCAAATTTTTAACTTAGATTCTAAATAACTTGATGTAACGCTTTTTTAAAAAATAAATATAAAATATATTCTCAATAAAATCTTCTATATAACCAATGTAGGGATAGCGATTAGTAAACCAATCACAATGCTTCGCAATGGCTTCTGATACATCATTTCTGTTGCATTATTCCTTTAATTTCCTTATTATTGTACCGTATATGCTCAAATAGAGGCCCCCGGCGTTTATTTGCAAAACCAGCCTCGGCTCCCGGTGCTTAATAGAGACCGGCTGCTATTAGAGGCCGGCCATTATTAACAAAAACCTTCAGAACACAATATTTTTACACATAAATACCGGCTAATATTACAAACAGCTACTTTATTTGAATTTCGCATGCTACATAAGACTGTTAAAGATAAATGGCATATCTTTCTGTACCTTTCGTTGCTATTCGTCGTCCGAATCCGCAATGACGGCTTCGTTGTTGACGAGCGGCAGCCTCACCGGAAGTTTCTTTCACATATTCCACCGAGCGAATCTTAAAGGCAATGTCAAATGACCGTTTCGACGGCATTTTGTAAGGCAATGTACCTTAAGATATTACGCACGACTATAAACAGACGGACGCTTACACTAGTACCGGTAGACAAATATCAAAGACCCGGCTACTATTTGGCCGTGTCCCCTCTGCAGCCCGGCGCTTATTAGAGGCCGGCGACAATAAGAGCCTCGGCGTTTATTGGAGCATATACGGTAAATGTGATTGCTACGAATGCCAAAGGCGTAATTGTTGCGATTATGTTGATTGTTGCCGAGCTGTATTATAGATGTGATTGTTGCGAATGCAAAAGGCGCCATTGTTGAGATTCTTGTGCTTAATGATAATTTAATGAGATTTTAATTATACTTGTCCACAAACAGACGGACAAACCGATTAGTAGTCTTCCTATCAAAAGCCTAAAACTCTCCACGATAAAATAGTCTATAATCACATATGAAATCATATTAGGTCTTCTACTACGCCTAATCAGTTCATTTTGGGCCTAAGTTCGGAAATCACTAAGAAAAGTCAACCTTCATTTTCCTTCTGTGGATCACCTTGTATTTATACATCTTCACTTGAGAATTCGTGTGGATCACAGCGCTACAAAATAATGACACTGACTCGATCAGCACATACTGTATTGTACATAGTTCACAATAATTCCAAATTTCCCCTTTTTATGAAACAAATAAAACTAACACTGACAAAATTATTATTATTAATGCAGTAATAAGTCAAACTTTTAATACACGGAAACTTTTTCTACAGACATATTTAACTTATGAGAAGAAATTTTATTTACTGTATATCAATTCATACATTTCTTATTAAAAATGCAAGAATTAAACATGTTTCGTAACATAAATATCACAGCAATCTTATAACTAAATTAACAAATAAGAGCATCTCAAGTAGCAGAAAATCTAGTTTTGACTTAACAATAACTTTTTAGCAATAAAGTTAATACACCAATAATATTATATAACTGATATTGATTCTGACGACTCCGTTATGGACACCTTCTTAAGCTCCGTTTACCTTTAATTTCAGAAAGGGATCTCGTATAATAGTTAAGCCTCAAAATTGTCCTTTTTAGTAAGTCTTTTAACCTTTTAATTTTTAATATTATGCTTTAATGATTGTTTATTATTAATTTATAATGATGTATTAATATATTTTAAGTTTTTTATTAGCATAATGTGTTATTGCCAAAGTAACAAATTAATAGAATAGTAAATTTTTCAACCTTAAATAAAGATTAAAGTGAAAGTACTACAATTCTTAATGAAAATAGGACAAGTAAGCATTAATTCATGTGTCAGATTCAAAACATTTTGAATATTCTTGTCAGTTTTTATGCAGGAAGCAATGTTAGCATTGGAGGCTTAAAATCAGCTAATTGCTTTGGATCAAAGTAAGTCCAGAGTTGGTGTGGTCTGTACAAAAGCCATTTCCCATTTCCACTGACTACAAATTCAAGATTTAAAGGATTATTCAAATTAATAATCCCGTCACATTCTTTCAAGACAGGAATGATATCCTCACTCAAAGAAGAGTTTTCCATATCATAAATCCACACAACGCTTGGATTTAACTTCTGAATTAAAAATATCTTTTCATTTGCATAGGCCAAACAGACTTCGTCAGTCTTTACTTGATTAGTTAAGGCTGTCTCTACTACGCTCCATTGGTCTTCCTCAGGATTATATTTGTGCAATTTCAGTAAATACCAGGCATATAAACAATCCTTCCCTGCTATAAAACTGATTACTGGTAACTTGCGTCCACAGCTGGCGCAGGTACTTTGACTGTAGGCACTAATGTTATATCTACAATGACTGCAATAGCTATTATCTGTTATTTTAGCCATACCTTTCCATTCATCAGATGCAGGATCATAGCGTTCTAAATTTTTTAAAGTATATTGACCAGCTATATAAATGCAGCCATTCAATTCTACAGCTAAACATTCATTTTGTTGGTTAGGTTGACAACTAATCTCCTTCCACTGTTTTCTTTTCAAATTATAGACAAACACAAATCTGTATTTGTTATACAATCCCACTGCATATATTCTATCTTTGTAGCTTACTATAGCAGAATTTGGAATGGAACACAAAGGATGAGCAATCATTTTTTCCAGTTTATCACTGGCATAATCGTAGAAGAAAATTTGGGCTCTTGGATAGTCTTCCCTCATACCAAAAATGAAAAATCTTAATTTATAATCAACTGTACTGATATTAACATTCACTGGGCTTTCAGAATGGTTGTCAGTATTTGGTTCCTGCAATTGATTTTTCACTTGCGATTGTGGAATCTTTGACTTTCTAACAGATTTCTTTTTATTTTCTTTCTTACTATCTTTTTCTACTTGTTTAAATATCCACTGACTGCACGCAATGAGAAAAACTGTATTTTCTATTAGCAAACCTTCATCTTTAAAATTTGATAACACAGTAGGATTTATTCTACTAAAATCAACATTCTCTAAGAGCATAGTAAGATGCTCTTTTCTTTCATTTGCATTGTACTTTACCCAGTTTAGAATACATTGTAAAATAACACTTTGATCACAGTCCACAGCAGCTGGACTAAATAGTAGCCTAGTGATTTGAGTCAGGGTACATTGAAGAAACAGTTCTGATTCGTTGATTTTCGATAGTTTTTGCAAGATATTCTTCAAGAATACTTTATTTACTATTTCGCTGTTTAGTTCTTCAATTTTCTTCCAATCTTCTAGAGATATGTTGTGGAATTGTTTGTTTAAAAGTAATTCTAAGAGAAAGTCGCACAACAATGGGATTTGAAGTTTTGAGGAAGCTTCGAGTAGGTTTTTTAAAAGTTCTGGAGAATGTTGCTCTTTGATAATGATTCTTCCAGTGTAGAAATACTCTAGAATAATTTGAAGGATCTTTGACTGCATGAAGTCAATGGTCATTGTTGTATCTTGTAAATTTTTTTGTTGAGAGAAATACTTTCTGAAGTACGTACTGGAAGCTGCCAGAACCATTCTGTGAACCGGAAATACATCATCATCACATTCCAAACTGAAATCAGTCAATATGTTTTCGTCTCGCAATACCTTTGCTTCATTTACGAAATTGTGGAAGGATTTTTGTTGAATTTTACTTCGGTATTTCCTAGTCATTTCTGGCCTTAAAAAAGAATGAGAAGAAGTTAATAAAGCTTAATATAAAGAAAAATTCAAACATTCTACAATAAAAATAAATCAAAACCGTTTCTGGATGAAATTTCGAATTTTCTTTTTTTTATAAATTAAAATTCAAGCAACATCAATAATAATTGTGATAAAGCCTATCTAAATAACTCCTAGGGACTGTTATTAGGCCAGTTTTAAACAATTTTTTATATTTCAATTCCTTTAAAATATTAAATATTGGGTAATATTTTCATTTTTTGTATTATTTAAGAAAAAGCTTTTCAAATAGCTGCTCCTGGCCCGTTCTTTATTTACATTTTAAAAGTAATCTTAGTATTTGTAAAATCTTCACCTTATAATCACAGCTTTTCTTAAAAACTTGAAAATAAAAACCTGTAAAATTTGTTTATTATCCGATATTATACCTCAATCGCTTGGGAGTTAAAACTAGTTTTAGTAATTTAATACAATTAATACAAGAGATAAACTTTTAAGAGTATATACCTGTAATACATATGGTATATATATATTGTGTTTCGAAAATGGTAGACAAAGCGAAGAGATATGGGTTCCAAAGATCATTTTCAGTCGAAGCTGTTCTATGGCATTTTGTTGTATGGGCCGTAGTTTTAGACTTAGGGAATGAATGCTTTGGGAATAGTCCCTAATCAAAAAAAGCCCAGTTCACATTAGGAAGTGTAAGTAAATAAGATAAAGGTTTATTACA
>JAFIDM010111169.1:0-12229 GCA_023159025.1 Thereuonema tuberculata | reverse complement strand
AATAAATAAATAAATAAATAAATAAATAAATAAATAAATAAATAAATAAATAATGTCCGTTTAT
Source organism: Thereuonema tuberculata (assembly GCA_023159025.1). Lineage (NCBI taxonomy): Eukaryota > Metazoa > Arthropoda > Chilopoda > Scutigeromorpha > Scutigeridae > Thereuonema > Thereuonema tuberculata. Next base: position 12,165 of record JAFIDM010111169.1, on the reverse strand, counting down.
TAATGGCAGAGCTACCACTGCGGGACGATTTTACTCCGCAGAGGACTGATACACTGAGATGGGTATTTTCCTAAGAAATTCTTTTGGACATTTTCGCTTTTAAGAAAAAAATAACGAGGAGCATTTTTGCAATAGTATTTATTCTTTCCATAATTCTTTCTCGAAAAGTGCAAATAGAACGCAGCAACTAGTAAACTAACATTATAAAAAGTAAACATCCCCTCTTTAACTTTCTCCTCACACCTATTCTGAAGAAATCGAAGGAGACCTGACACACGCGCAAAAGCGTTGAAGGCTCTCGTAAACAAAAAGGAACTGTAAATAAATAAATAAAAAAATAAATTTTCAGCAAACAGGAAAACTTGAAGGAAGGTGGTTTTTGCAGCAATGGCAGAGATTATCTCCATTGTTTCCTATGAAATTAACGTCAGTTCATAAAGAACTACTTGTTTCATCTTATTTTGTCAAAAACTAAAAATAATAATAATCTATAACGAAACGCTGCATAATCATTATTTAAATATTTTAATCAAAGTTTTTAAAAAAAAAACGCAAACATTTCCTCTTGTTATATTTATATCCTAATATTATTTCGTATAATAATTTATTTTGCTTTAATTATGTATTAATTTTATTAAAGGGTTAAAAATTAAAGCCTAATTATAAATAATTATGTATAATTATAATTTTGTACCTGTTGTACAAAATCAACATGAGTTTATTATTCTTGTTTATTCTTTTAAGACAATAAGACACATAAATGAAATATAGATAAGAAAAGTGAAAATAAAACACACTTCATAAAAATAAACAGAAAAAATTGAGATAAAGAAAAAGTGAAAATAAATAAAATGCACTTACTTACAAAAATATTGAGGAGAGAATTATAAACATGGTAAAAATCCACCAGTTTCAGAATACTGTGCATATTCCTTCATCAGGGACAGTACAAACATATATGACAGTAAAACAGCACGAGGTGGGAAGGCATGGTGAAAGTGAGGGAAGTGAGAGGATTGAGCAACTTTAGCAATAGTGACAGTTTTGCCCGCTGGTGATGGGGTTGTAAACTTTAAGCTGGATTATATGGAATAATTCAGCTAGGAGATGGTGGGATAGTTTATTATGGTGGAAAAGGGGTTTAGCAGCTGAAAAGTTGGGGAGGGAGTGTCCCATCTCTTTAAAGTGCTTAAGAGTGTATGAGAGTGTGGTATCTGTGTTTTTAAAGGCTTGTTTGTATTCTTTAATATGTATGGATAGGGGTCGGGATGTTTGTCCCATGTAGCCAGAGGAGCATTGGCCACACGGGATCCAGTAAACTGTATTGGAATAGTTATTAAGTTGTTTGGTTTGTGTTATGTTAATGTTGTGTGGTTTGAAGGCAGGGGCATATTGATGTTGGTTGAGGAAGTTTTTGATGAAACTTTCAAGGGGAGGGTAATAAGGGAAGGAGATGTATTTGACAGGGGGTTTGGGGGTATTGTTGTGAGATTTTTTGTTGAGTTTAAGCATGAGGATTTTGAGGCAGTTGTGAAAAAGCTGGGAGGGGTAGTTATGAAGATTGAGTATGGTATGTATGGTTTTTAGTTCAGTGTCTAAGGCTGATTTTGTGAAGCATGTTTTGAGTGCTCTGTGTATTACAAAAATCTATTGTGTTAATTTTGTATATATGGGGGGGTGTTGAAGTCATATTGTATGTACCTGTTTGAGTTACATGTTTATAATTCCCCTCCTCAACATTTTTGTAAGTGTGTTTTATTTATTTTCACTTTTTCTTTATCTCAATATACGCACGTTAAGCCTCCTTGTTATAAAAAATTGATCATGCACATTTCAATCACTGATGCCAAACCCCTTGTCAACCACAATAAACTACCCCACCACCTCAGTCACAAAACATCAGCTAACCATCACCACGTGTTTTCATCTTGTATTTGTGTTCATCTAACTGTTTGTGCCATCCCTGATGATGGAATACACAAAATATTCTGTAGGAAAATTTTCCATTACCTTTTTTCTAATATTTGTTTTTATCAAGTAAGAGCATTTTATTTTCACTTTCTTTCCTTTATTTCATCAAAGCCTTTTCATTCACAGATAAAATGAAAACCTAGAAAATTTCAACCAATTCATCTCTGATCATAAGATAGGAAATAATATTTATTAAATAATATTAAATATTATTTATAAAATGAATCATTTGACACATTCTTAAATGGAATCAAATGAGTGACACTTTTAGGATTTGCATTTTAAGAGATAACTGAAACTGTGGAAACATGAAAAAACCTATTATTATTCTAGGAACCCTTTAACCCTTGTCCATTTCATACCACAGCATATTAATATGGTATTTGAAAAGTGAGCTCCATTGTGACATAATTGGCAAATTCTATCTGAAACATAAAACAAAGTCAAAATTTGTAAGGAAAGAATGATCAAACCTGTAAGTTACTACTTTGTTTTAAATCTAAAATAAGAAGCTAGTTTAATCAAAGCCCTCTTCTGTGCATTTTCATTGTGGCAATACTTACTTTCTAAGAACTTAATTCACTGCTTAACTATGTCGCTCATCTACAACCAATAAAATCATTTAAAGATATTATTTTAAGATGTTCAATAAAATGAATTTTAATTTACCTGATCTGCTCCTACTTGCCCAACATATCCAAGACCACGAATACACAACTTTCTAACAATCTGTGAGTTATCCACCAACCGACTGACCAGATTATTCAGTAACAGCTCTAATAATGCTCCATCGCCATGACATCTTTGATTTATAAGCTAAAGAGATAAAAACTCAAATAAATTAACAATATCTACTGTATTTTCAACATAAAGCCATATATAACCTATAGCAATCTAGTTCTTCTATTTTAGAAAAACTGAAATTGAGAAAGCCACAAAAGAGCAAACTTAGGTTTAAAAATTCAACACATCAATTTAAAAAATTTTAGAGCCGGATTTAGAAGTATGGCCATCCCTAGGCAGTGCTATTTTTGCCATTCCTGAATAAAATTCTCCTATTTATGCTGTGAAAACCCATATAGACTTATACTGCAGGTTTGGGTCAATTATGTTTAAAAAGTAACTAAGTTACAGTTGTAGTTACTTAAAAGTAACAGTTACCAAAAAAAAAAATCCATTAAAAGCATACTAAGAATTTATATATATTTTCTTTACTTATATTTATTTTCTTTCTTTATTTATATTTAAAAACTCTGTTGTAATTGCCATATGACGTTAGAAAATTGATTGATTGTATTACAAAATGAATGTATAAATCTATTTATTTTATTTTTGTGAAATTTATATAGAATTTTTCTTTGATATTAAATGCACTATAGAGCAGTTTTCTCAATCTTTTTTTGCTTCACGGTACACTTTTACATTTCGTGAAATCCCACAGCATACACACAACTAAATCGCCAGAAAAACCTCAACATGATTTTCACATGAATAAAAATCAATTTTAATCAAACATAAAATTAGCAAGTAAATCAAGAAATTCTCTCAATAAAATTCTTAACAATTCAAAAAAAATATCTCAGGATAAAAAAGTTAATATTAATAGGCAGGGAGTGGTATACGGGATACAGTGCAAAACTCTTGGTAATAGTAGTACAGAAAGCAGATGCCTCTATGTTGGGCAGACGAAACGTCCTTTGAAAAAGTGGCTAAAGGAGCACATATGTGCCATGAAAATGTGAAATGAGGCATATCACACCGCAACGCACTGTAACACGATGCAGCATGAATTGGATACTGAAAATCCGATAATTTATAATAGTTATAGGGATTGACTACTTGCGAAGGTTTTATGAGTCTGGAAAAATAAAAATGTCAAAATGTTATAATCGTGACCTGTCAACGACGAACATTCTAGAATATGGTATATGATAACAAACGAAACAAACTAAAAAATAAAAAAAAAAAATAAAAATAAAAATAAAAAAAATAAAGCGCCATTTCTAATTTACATTAATTGCAGACAATCACTTCCGTAATATGTATTTGAAAAAGATGGAATGTATAATCAATTGTTGTGAATGCATGAATAAAGATAAATCATTAAAGGTTATTGAAATTTCTTTAGAAATTTTCAGGAAATTTTTAAAAAATAATACAAGATTGAATAAACTATTAAAATTAGTGTAAGTCTGTTTGGTAATTGTTTTAATTTATTGTTATGAGTCATTGTTATGCTCTTTTTATGTTCATTTTTATGTTAATTATTTTATCTTATCTCGTTGGTTTAATACATTTACATTATTAGTTTCATTTTGTAGGAGAAAAGAGTGTTTCTTTTCTTTTCTTTTTCTGTTTTTTATCATTTACATAAGAAGGAAAAACCTTGAGAAAGTCTTTAGGTATTAAAGACGAAATATTGGTAAGTGAAGTTTATATTCTGTATTTTTGAATTAGAAGATTTATTTCGATAGTAACGAAGAAGTATGATATTACAATTGAATTATTTTAATATTTCCTTACTTTGTTTTTAAATTTCTTGGATTGAATTTCTTATTTTGTTTAGTATTATCCATGTCAAAACTGTTAATAATAACCAGTAAAAATCACGATAGATCGTTAAAAATTATTTAACATTACCATATTTCCAAAAATTAACTCAAAAATGCACAAATTGAAATTTTTTTTTTCCAATTTGTGCATTTTTGAATTACTTGAATTTATTATGCATGTTAAGCTCATATTATGCTTCGAAAAATATATATATTTTTTTTTTAAAACAAAACAAGGGGATTAATTTGTTAGAAATAGTGATCATTTGTTAACTTGTTGTCTTCCGTTATTGCAGATATTGGCAATATAATTTTTCAAACTGATTAAATTTACCATTTTAGTTCTAAATCTTTACTTAGGAAATGTGCTTCCAGTTCTTTATATTTGTTCTGGGTGATAATTTTATAAATTAGCATTCAAAATAATGATCCACAGTTTTCTAACTTGCCATCACTTGGTGTAAAATAACAAAGCTTATTTTCTATTTTGAAATGGCATCATCATATATTTAAACAATGAAATAAAAAGTAACACAAACTCTATTATGTTAAAATAAACAACGGTATTTACTTTTCTCTGAATTTTCAGTCACTTTCTTTTTAAAAAAAAGAGAACTTGTAACAAACAGATAGAAAATCAGTGCCATACCTCCCTCAATGCAGGTGGAATGTTTGAATCGCTAATACCAAGGAGGAAACAAATATTCCCACTGGGGGACTTAAAGGCTCCAATAAAAAGTAGACTTAATGAGAAAGTAGTTGGACGGTATGGAGAGGAGGAGACCAACGATAATGATACTCCACTAACTGAAATATATGAACTTAGCATAAATACTTTCTTTCAACACAAAGATCAATATACTTGGAAACAAGGAACCTAAGATCTATTATTCATTTTATTATAGAATTACAAAAAAGTACTGTAAAAGTGGTGGATGTTAGAGTTTATCGAAGTGCAGAATGTGGTTCTGAGCACTTTTTAATTGTGCTCCAATATTTTATGAAATCTTCTGGGCTTCTAGAAAGAAAAGAGAATGTTTAACACAGATGATTCTTCTTTCCAGGAAGGACACGATTAAGAACAGGCAGAGTTATCACCTAAACAGTTTATACACTTAACATACACCTTACAAGACTCATGTCAAAGTAACTACACTTGGGGCAGATTGTTTTGCCATGACAAGCCACAGAGTCATTGGCAATTAAAGCAGTGTAATGGGTTTGGTTATAATGTGGCACTTTCCAATGTAAATATCCTGCTTTCATGACTGTTGCTAGTGTTAATAAGTCGAAGATCAAGATAATTCTACGAGTAAGTATCTCTTGAATATCTCAACAAATACTGATCAGCCTGACAGACACTGTCAAGAAAAAACCTCAAGGAATTCACTCACATCATCTAAATCAGATTTACAAATGACTCCTATGTTCAACTTCAAAGTTTTTTGTTTATTTGCTGATAGAAGAATATCTACCAGAGTCTTCAAATTGAACAACTGCTCAAAGGCTTTAAAAGATGGCATCTGTATCAATAAATTGCCAGATTGCAGTTTCTTTATAGATTTGATGGTAGAAGTTATTCTCAGAAGTGCTTCTCAAATAAGAAATGGAAATAGCATTGATAAAGGTTTTTCAGGGTTAGTAAATGTAAGATAATGAAGATAGTTTTTAATAGGTTGTTCATCAATGGTGTGGGATTGCTTCCCAATATTTTAAAATTTAAAGATTCCGTCAGAAAAAAAGGGAAAGATTCAGTTTGTGCTTCCCCACCCACCACAGAGCCCAACAAGGGAACGTCCCGACAGCTAAAAAAAAATTTCAAGGTAACATCAAGGATACACAAGAAAACATATCTGAACAGAAAGAGAAAATAATAAATCCTCCCAGACTACCCTAGCCAAAACTCAATCTAGCATCACGTCCTTCAACAACTTCATTGCAAGCCTTGCATATTTCCCATCGACCTGTGGAAGAAGTTCATCCATATAGTGTCCAAATTTCTTCCATATAGTGTCTTTCTACCTTCCTGTAGGCGAGATATTGTCTATTTCAATAATACAAATGAAGTTAAAAACATGAGGCACTGCTTTACATATATATATATAATACATAAAGCTGAAGAGTTTGTATGTTTGAATGCGCTAATCTCAGGAACTATCAGTCCGATTTGAAAAATTCTTTTTGCATTAGATAGCCCATTTATTGAGGAAGGCTTTAGGCTATATAACATCACGCTACGACCAATAGGAGCGGAGCAGTAAACATAAACATCAACCAACAGGGGCGGCACAACGAGAACCGAACATTACTGAGAAGGGTCGAATTTAACGCGGGTGAAACTGCATGGCACAGTTCTCTCTCTCTCTCTCTCTATATATATATATATATATATATATATATTAGATACAAAGTCACAACAATTAGAAATATAAAGGGTTCAAATAAAGATGTTAGGCACCAGAAAGTCTGCAGACAGAAGAACTCATGGGAGAAATTGGATTCCCACATTCAAGAGTGATGAGTGCGAGACAAAGCTGTTACATTGTCAAAGGCATGCTGATATGCTGGAATCGAGTTACAAACACTTAAGAAAGTGTAAGCTTTGAAATTTTGTAACTGGCGACTTAAAATGTTATTTCTCATTTCGGTTTTTTTATTATTATTTTTTTTCCTATTTAAAACACCCTGTCAGTGTTTAAACATTTGTTTAAAACATTACCAGCCTTCTTCTTAATATAATGGTTTCAATAAAAATAATAAAATGACAATTCCTTAATTAAATAGGAAACATTGCAAAGTCTTTGATCAACTGTAAATACAGTATACTCTCAATATCTCAAACTTTGATATCTCAAAAACCTTGATATGTAGAAAAATTATTTTTCCCCTTGCTATTACATATTCATCTAATGTTAATTTTTAATTCTTATGTCGACGAGTTTTCACTCAAAACCTTGTTATGTTGATTATTTTTTGAAGTAAAAAATGAATTTTTCCGGAAAAATCGCTGTTGAGTTGTGTCGAAGGAAATAGAGGTATTTTTCCAAGAATCTCTCACACCCTTCATTATCTCTCTGAGGGTTTTTTTTTTAAAATTCTAGCAAATACAAGTTTATTGTTTTTTACTTTTTCAATTTAATGTAATTATTTTCGACTACTTTTAAAAATTAAAATGACCATTGCTGTATTTAGACTTATTGTCAACTATCATTACATATTCATACTTATTCTCATCTATCAAGACTCTAATTTTTAGAATATTATTTTGTATCTTGTGTTTTTATGTGAATTTTTATGTTTTGGTTATGACCTTGTTATCTCAAATTTAAAAAAATTGCATCCCTTCGACTTCGAGATATTGAGAGTATTAATATTATTGGAATAAGAACATTATCTTACTTACAAAAACTTTGTCAGAAGACAGAATCCCAAATTCTCAATGAAAAAGGGAAGGAACTAACATGAAATTACCACCCAAACCTCAAATGTTATGATTAAAATGCTGAATATTTCATTTAATATTATAATTGGCACCTAATCCAGCAAAAAAATCTTTCCTCACAGATTATTTAAATACATCAAATATTTACATATATTAGGTTCTGTTTTGTAAGAACTTACCTCAGCAAAAAATGCAACCCCTACAACCCTATAGGGATCGTGAGGGCTCTGCAATGATGAATTCAATGTAGATACTGTGGAAACGACATACTGAGGTGCATGTCTTGTTAAAGCCCTGAAACAAAGAAATCATAAAAATTTAATCAAAATGACTTTAAATTAGAGGAATAAAATGAAAAAAATGGATACACATGAATTATGAATTTGTAAAAAACTTACTGATATAGAAATAATTATGAGACAGAATTTTCAGGTATAAAGAGTTAATTAGTAAAATAGAAACTTTTAATTTATCAAACTTAAACAGTTTTGAAAAAAATGAAGTTGAAATTAACATCAAGAAAAGTATAAAAATTAAAATAAATGCTATAAACATAATTCATAAAAAATTTTGTTTACAGGAAAAAGGTTTAAAAATATAGCTAACATTTTTTTTCTGTCGTCAATAAACTCAATAGTATTAAAACTTAATTCCCCCCCCCCCCCCCATTACTGCAATTAAAAATTTGTAAAACCAGTAACCATTTCTAATTAAAAATATTTGTACCTCGTTGGTTAAGTGGAAGAAAGCGAAATACCTTTGATCTACAATGAGAAATATATTCCTTTTTACATTATATTCTGTGTGATTATAATTATTTATAAACCAAAATAAATGTAACCTATACCAAAAATGTGTTTCTTTTGTTTAAACCTATTTTTTTGTGTATGTAAAGATGTATGGGTAGAGGAAAAAAAAGAATTGCAAATATTTTTGCCCCTCCTTAAAACTAGCTCTGGCTACGGTGACACCATGAAAATTATTCATCTAGAGGTTGGTGAAAAAAAAAAATACACTGCCACCTTTCCTTTGTCAAAGCTGCCACGGAATTACTACTTCCCACTTTCAAAAAAGACATCAAACAAAGATAAATAAAAGTTCACAGAAAGTTATTTACTGAATCCATATCATCAATAAATCTTATTTGTTAAGGGTTGCTGGATTACAATAGCAACAATACAAACATATCTCAAATATGAAAGAACCTTCCTAGATACTAATGTATCTGCTTCTGCTTTAATGATCAACTCAATTAAAGACCTCTTTCCTGATGCTGGCTCTGAAGTTAGTTGAATCATTAACAGTATCTATTTGTCCATAAGTTGTTACATGTTGGCTTTAGGCGCATGCCGATCGAATGATTTCCCAAATCAAACATGATCTAGGGTTAAGGGGGAGATGAGTAAGGAGAGTGTGAGGAAAAGGGAAGTGCTGCAGAAAGCTAGCCAAGCGGCGGGAATTCATCCATGGCCCGCACCTTTCAGAGAAAAGAGTGGGGCAAAAACTCAAGTAAAGGGTTAAACGAAAGATTTTATTACAAAGCAAACTATTAGAAAACATAAGAATCAAGGAAATATATAATACCCATAATCATTCAGTGAGTCCTTAAAGGACAGTCCTGGATTGACAGATTTCTTGTGAGTGGCAAGGGGATGTTACCAATCACTTGCAGGATGAACGGCTGGAGCAGTCTTGCTGAAGTCTGTTGGGCACTGCAGAGGTACACTTGCGAGCACTGAATTTTTTTTCTTCTTCTCTCGAGGATGCTCGTGGAGACACATTGGGATCAGTTGGTAGAAAGGGTGAGATGTTGCCGACTTCTCTCGAGGGCTGCACTGCTGCCGACATACATGAACATCTGGGTCCATATACTCAGCTCTTCTTGCGCTCAGTCGACGACCGGGGGAAGACTAACGAAATCGCACTTCGGCATGAATCCACAGCGTCTTCTCTGTTGCTCACCTTCTCGCACAAACATACACTGCTGCTGACTCCCTTAAGGGGTGAGCGCCAAGCAAAGGTGAAGGCGGGCAGGGTTCCTGACAACCGGCACCGCTGGCTGCATGAGCCTTGGTCGTCTTCTCTGTACCTCATCGCCTCAAACGCTGCTCCTTTTCCACTCACGGGACCCTCGTTATATTTGTCAGAGGGGTGGTGAGACATTTCTTTCAACCACTGTCACCTCTGGCACAGCACACTTTGTTATGACATCAGGATCGACTGGTCCTTTTGTTTCCCCCAGTTGAGAGAGCATTTCTGGAACAGTTTACAACAGGGGAAAGGATGAAAAGAAGCGTTTAGTTCTGAAACAATAGGTTCTATGGCCTGACTGACATTGCGGAATTTCAAATAAAACTTTTTTAGCCGCTCCTGAAGTCGTTAAAGCATTGTGTAAGAGACTCTTTGGTGCAGGGGACTTACGGACGCCAGGGCTTGGTACAAAGAGAGAAAATGTGAAAAGTTGGAAATAATCAAAAAAAAATAAAAAGAGAAATGTAATTAGAAATATGATACAGCAAGAAAAGTGGTAAAGGGATACAAGCAAAGCACCGGGGCGCGAATAATATTCGTGACAAAGTGAATTTTTTAAATCCTTTATTATTAATGAATAAAAATTATCTGATTCACTGTCTAATAGGTTTAAAAAGATATATGAAGCCTGGTTAACATTCATTTCCATGAAACACTAAGGCAAGTATAATCAATAAGAGTTTTAGTGTCAGTGTTGCAAGAAATTCAAGATTCAATGAAAGTAGGACAACACTAGATGATATCCTCACCAAAAGGAAAGGGCCCAATGGCTCAAGTGGTAAATCTTGTCTATGAGCTGAAGTAGCTGGATTCAATCCCTGTCAAGCATTTTCCTCTGGATATTTCTTCTCCAAACTGCCCCCAGGTTTCCCCCAACTCAATGAAATGGCTTTCAACCTGGAGAGCCAGAGGGGTTCCATTTGACTGCATTAAGAACATTATCTCCTGTACTGCCTATTCTTTGAAGACCTAATGCTTTAACCTTATTAAAGGAAGGATTAAGACTATATAAGTAGAACATGAAATAGATAATCAACACCAGCTAAAATAGCAGAAATGATAGTTAGGCAATGGTCCAATTCATTAGTGGCCAACAGAATTAAATTCTACTGATATTAATTAGGATTGGCAAATATAATGTCCATCTCTTTTCCTCATTCTTTTGTATTTTTTTATAAGATTTGATATCTACAGTCAGTCAGTTTTGCATCAAAGGAAAGCCTCACTAGACGCAGTGGTGCAATATTTTTCCTTCCAAATTGCACTATTTAAATTAAATCCACTGAGAGCGAAATACTATCAGAAAAAGAGCATGGATGTATTTCCAAAATCAAAGGAAACTTTCTAAGTCTGATCATGGACAGCTTTTATGTCAGGAAACTAAGCTTCTTATATAAAGATTATATGAAATCTAACAATAAGTAACAAGATAAGCTCAAATTGACTGAACTACTAAGAAAAAATGCTTAATGTAAAATAAAGGAAAGTAACAATGAAATCTCCTCCAAATGGGTCCTAGGGTCTACCCAGCTCTCTGTAGAATGGATACCAGGGGTTAAAGGCATCATACTGACCACCCAACTTAAACTTCGTCCCGTTGGTTAAGAAGCGCCCGGAACCTTACCTCCTGCGACCCTAAGGTCCTATAGTGGGATACTTTAATTTTTCACAATGAAATCAGGAAATAATATATAATTGTTACATAGGAAATAGAATCAGCATTCTTTTAAATCTTAATGTTCAAAATACATTGACTGATATCTTTAAATCTTTAAAGAATAATATTGTTACCTGTGGAATTGTCCATCCCCCTAAAAAATTGGATTCCCCGTACTCTAATCCACCTCAGTGAGAATAGTGCAGTCCGACCTTGTCTCCCTCTCTGCAGTGGACTCTATCGGAGTCAGAGACAGGCATATAATGCGGTGCAAAGGCTGGAAGAGGCAGTTGGGGAGTGGCGAATGGCCACGAAGAGTTCTGCAGACCGGAGACTGAGAGAAGCAGAAGGATTTGTTGGGCAAACCGCCCAGAGAGAGTTAGCGAGTGGCGAACGGCCACGAGAGGTTCTCCAACCTGGAGAGAGCATGTGAAGCAGAGAAGTTTGGCGAGCGTCCACCCCGAAGAAGAAGATAATCAAAGCCGTAGAAGTCGAGCCAATTGCGGGGAAGA
>JAFIDM010111168.1:0-12231 GCA_023159025.1 Thereuonema tuberculata | reverse complement strand
GCTAGGGACAATGATGATGATTATGAATCTTTAAGAATAACTAAATGTACAGAACACACTTAATTATGGAATGATAAGATTAACAAACTAAGGAAGAAATTAGAAGCTAATGAATATCCTGTCAATTTTATTAAAACAAACGTTAGTAGATAAAGATTGAATTGAAAAATACCTAAAGAAATAGGACAAAATGATTACAAATATAAAAGTTTACTATTAGGTTTCAAAGTTGATTCAAATATAAAGAAAGTATGCTGTGAGAATGAAGTAAAAATTGTATACTACGAAGACAAAAACTTATTTAGAAAAGTAGACAAAACCAATATACTTTTCAAAATGGGTATTATTTATTCGTTAGAGTGTAGGGACTGCCATGAAATATGTATTGGAAGTAGATCCCTAAAAGAACGTATTGATAAACATATTAGGGACCTCAATACTAATAATAAAGGCGTGTCAGATTGAGAGACCACGCTTCAATTTGGCAATACAAAATTGCAACAATTTCATGACATGTTGCGAGGCTGTAAAGAGGTCTGTAATTAAGCCTCGCAACATGTCATGAAATTTCTTAAATATATGTTTTTGTTAGTGTATATGGTCCTTTTCTTTAATTTTTAATGAAGTAGTTTTTTGAACTAAACTTTATTAATCATCATAACTACTTCTATAAAACAGAACAGCTGACAGTGAGTCATCTTTCGTTGCCTGTCTTGTATCATTTAATATCAATTTTAAGGCAGAAAATAATCGCTCGACACTGGCTTGTGTAGTGGACATACTCGATGCAACTCGACAAGCACCTTGAATTCGATATGGATAACCCTCAACAGCTTCAAATGCTGATTTTACTTTGAGTCTATCCTCACCCTGGATTGCATGACAATCTTGGTGAAACTTCCTCTCAACTTCTTCATTCGAATGTTGCATTTCTGAAACTCTGTGACGTTTTTCCAGCTTGTCCAGTTCTTTCTCAAAATTGCAATTGTCGATCAATCATTGCAAACGTTGAACCCCAATGAGTCACAGTATCCAAAGGTTGGGTTAGCCCATGGTTTTTTAGAAGAATACTGCGAATATTTGGGGTTCGTACTTTGGTAACGACTTGCCGTATTTTCCCTAAAAATTCCTTGGCGGGTTCTTTGTTCAACCCATCCCAGATTACCAACTGAATGCCACACCTCATCAATTAGACTTCTGAATTATCTTCAGACGGCCATGTTGGCAATATAAGGCTAGGATCTTCAACCCATTGTGTAGAGACATTCATATCGAGTTCTCGGCCATCATGTTCTTCAGTTTCTTCTTTCAATGAAATAATTTCGGTTTTGTTTATCTTATCAGAATTAGAAATGGTTTTATTGGTTTTTACAGCACACATCATAACAAGCAACAAACAAATATCATAAATAAATGGATCTACAAAATTTTTGATAACATTTATGTAAATTTTAAAATTAAAAAGAAGAAAATAAAACAATAATAAGAGTAAAATATAAAATTTTGAATATGGAAGAAAATTTTATTTCTAATATAGTCTTGAAAAATATATATAAATACAAAAACATCAGAGAAAAATACTCTACTGAAAACAAAACAAGACTTCAAATAACACAAGAAATAATACTTTACTTTACTTCAAAAGTAAAAAAATACTTTACTTTCTTGTGTTATTTGAAGATTTATGATACAGGAGTATTTGAAAACAAGACTTAGCTGGTTGAAGATTTTCAACATTCCTACTATAAACAATAAGTTTGGCTTTAGAGTAAATAAATATCTAATCTATCTAATAGCCTTTTAACAGCCCACTACAGGACAAAGGCCTCCTCCAGATAGTTCACTGTCTCGGGCGGGGGGGGGAGTCTAATCTCCACTCTGACTTTCAACTGCGGGTTGGGAGATGCATTTTAACCCTAACGGGGAACAATTATGAAAAATAAAAATCATATTTGACCTTATATTTCCATTAATCTACTTTCAAAAGTTAACCATCCTAAAAATCTCGGCTCAATTTGAAGTATTTTTCAAGATATCGGCCTGCGAACACATCCAGAATTGTGTCATGACGTCATCATAACGAAAACGCTCTGTGATTGGTGTGACGTCATTTTTCCCGAACGCGAGACTCGTTAAGCGTAAAGACTCGATCAATACAAAACTTTCCCGATTTTTGTTTTCAATTCAGTTTTCAGATATGCCTCTGCCGGATCCCAGTCTTGTTAAGGGCAATTCAGGGAATTTACCGATGGTGGATTCCCTAATGATTGCCCGTTTTTTTTGCTGGAAATGAAAATTTCGTTTTCGCCGAAATATAAAGGGCATGAAATCTCAAAGGCAATCAATACTCTCTTAGCAAGCAAAGATAAAGACTTGTTGATTTTTAAATATTGTGTAAAACTTCATGAAAACTTTAAACGTTTCATTTAGATGTAATTTTAGATGTGGGAGAATTTCGTAAGACGATTCTGTTATAGGCTACGTTCAGCTGCGAAGCCATCACGGGGCCAAAACAAAAATGCCTTTACATGTACTTCTAAATTTTACAATAATAAAACACATACGTATAATATACACCGAGTATACTGTAAATACTACATAATTTTTTTCTTCACAAAATCTTTCATTACGTCATCAAAATTGACCGATTTCGTCGACCACGGGAACTTCTAAAGCGCGCCCGGGGCCTGCCAATACGCTGACCCGCCTTGTTAAGGCGACTTACCGGCCACTGCCTAGCTTCGTAAAACGAAGGCTACGTTACGGGTGAGATGCGCAAATCACAAACAAAAGCAAATTTATATTTTCATATTTCAAAAGCAAATCGCTTCAAATTTAATAAATAAAATAAGAGAAATAAAAAACATTTTTTTGCTTCTTTTTTTAAAAAAAAAAAAAATTCAGCATTAGCAAATCACGGCCAAAAATGAAAAGAATTTAGAAATTATTTCTAAATTATTGGTATTCGTCACAATAATAATGTCACAATAATAATTTATTTTAAAAATAACCTTCATAATTTAGAAATTATTTTTAAAATAAATTTAAAAACAAAATATAATTTTAAATCTTTTCTATTTAAAACTATTCTCTAATTGACCTAAATTTATATTTCTCTAAAATATAAATGATGGACTCTACGAAATGGAAACGTTCAATCTTAATTTTTGTTGCGTTTATCACTGAGTATTTTTTAGCTTTTTAACGTATTTTATAATAGAGAAAAAATACTAATCTATATATATATAAATGAATGTATCTTTCATTCTTTCTTTGTCTCTTTGTTTCTTTGTCCTTTATACACTCCTAGGCCCTTTGACCTATCTGGACCAAACTTTGCAGAATTACTCTTTAGGACACTGCGGAAAAAATAGGCTATCTTAGAACCCGGACCCACCCCCCAAAAGGGGTTGAAAAGGGGTAAAAGCCTGAAAAACCCAATATCCACCTGGTGGTGAAAATAAGAACTACACAAACATTGTGTAAAGTGAAAAATTCGCTCTCCTATGGGGGGCAGGAACACCACACTTGGGTGGGAGGAAGCCAACACAAAGGCTGAAGTGTCCCACCCCGACCGACACCGGGACCTTATATTTAGGGCCCCTTCTCGGGTCCCCAAGTCAATTGCAAATAAGGAAAAGTTCGCTCTCCTACGGGGGGCAGGGACACCCCACTTGGGTGGGGGGATGGCGACACAAGGGACTAAGTGTCCCACCCCCGATCGACACTGGGACCTTAAATTTACGGCCCCTTCTCACGAGCCTTTCTTTCTTTGAGTGGCATTGCAACGCATGCCGGGTACAGCTTGTCTAAAAATAATTTCAGCCACATCAGAGAACAATTTAAATAATTCCGAGTAATGCATTGGCAGTCACCATTAAATCCATCGTAAGAAATGATTTTATTATTATTTAATAGCATGCACATTTTAAAAGATATACAAGTTATTTTGTAATACATTAAAGTGATCTTGACAGACAATAAAACTAGATTTTTCGGCGAGCGGTGTTTCTTTTCTTTCTGCATTCTTCGGCACGGAATTAACAATTTTCTCTGGCAATGTGACGCTTGTATTTTTGCACATTGGCATAATATAATATTTATAATATCTTTTAACTCCTGTGAAAGTTTCACAAACGTCATTTGAAAGAAAGCAATAACTTGAGTAAAAACTCTCGCGCCTGCCTGACCAGCGCCACCTAGAATCACGTTGGCCTATTTCGCTTGTTGACAGGGAACTCTGACGTCATGACCACGTGACAATGATTTTTGGAGGCGTGGGTAAAAGATAAACTTTAAGCGTAAATTTCCCCTATTTAGAAACGACGGATTGAAATAAAATTTTAACCACATTAATATTATGTTAATTTCTCTCAGAAAATAATTTTAGCTCAATATGACAATTGTTCCCCACCAGGAGAATAGGGGAACAGGCGAATAGGCGGAAATGGACAGAAGGAGAAACAGAAGAAGAAAGAAACCATCCATGCCACTACCGGGATTCGAACCCAGGAACTGGCGCACTGGCCACAACGGCAGACCGCCGTCTCAAGCCGCACGGCCATGCCAGCAGGGCTAAAATATAGATACTTACTCAAAAATATTTAGACAAATAAATGGGAATTGTAATAATTTAAGAGAAATCAAAAAGCAATTAGTATATGATATACTCAATTAAAATATAGTAAAAAAAACTTCTAATCTATGCCTTAACAATAACTAAATTTGGTTTGGAAAAGTTACACATTAAATTTTCCAGCACCTATAAAACAGGAGTAATTTTGTAGTTACACCTAATAGGACTGGTAAATATTAAAAAAAAATCTGGAGCAGTGGAGCAGTCAAAAACTTGTGTGCTCCGGCTCCGCTTCAGCTCCGGGCAAAAACCCATTGCTCCGGGCTCCAGCTCCGGGCTCCGCTCCAAAGCCCTGATAAAAATTGATATTGAACACGAGAAAGATTTAACATTGGCTTTTTTAGATCTTTTAATTACTACTGCTGATAAGGGTTTTTTATGTTAAAGAGAGCATTCTCTATTTCATCTACCAATGAAGCTTTCAACAACGAGCTTGATATGGTTCACGATCTCCTGAAATAAAATGCATTCCCTGAGTTTTTCATAAAACGGCATTTTAAAAGATCCATTGCTCACTGTTATAATAACATAGGTGTTCTATTGGACACATGTAAATCACATTTCAAAATAAAATGCATAAAAATCTGTTTGTATTTTAAATTAACCTTTTGCTTACAATGAGTGCGTCTCCATTCCGGCCATTGCAAAATATGGAATAAAGAAACAAAAAAAGAGAAGAACTAAAATAAGGCAAACGTAAATAATCCAATCACAAATGGAAAGAAGGAAAACAAAAATTTCCCTTCCTTTTGTTCCTCCCTGTTCCCCCCATCTCCTTTTTTATTAGTTTAAAAAAATTTTTAATTTTTTAGTTTTTCATTTTGATTTTGATTTTTAAGTTTTAATTTCAATTTCTAAATTTTAATTTTTATTTTAATCCAATTTCGAACATCATCTCTTAATTTCATCATACAGTTTAAAAAAAATTATTCTTTTACAAGTTTTCATATCTATATTCAGATTTTTATTAGGCACAACATTCTCTTCGACTTAGAATTCCCAAACAACTGAACTTTGTTTACAATTGGCCGCTTGATCAGACACAATAGATTACCGAAACCACATGTGGTGATATTTACGTTTCCAGTTCCTGATTCCCGGTGAAGGTGCTGCTATATCAACATGTCACATCATTATAATATTCCTACAGGGCCAACACAAGGCATTCCTTATACATCAGCATAATTATTCTTAAATAATGATCCACTTGAAAATGACTGTACTCAGTAATGGAAACTAGTACTTTGTATTAATCATTTTTTTGATTAATGTATCAAATCTTAACCAGGTATACCGGCTCTAATTTGTATAACTTATAAAACTTTATCGGAAGCGCCCGCTTTTGACCCCAACTTCCAGTCTGGAAGTGGTCCTAGAGGTCTGATTGTTTGGACCTGATCACCTATTCTTTGATGCCGAACACAATGGTGAAGGTTTCGATCGCCTATATTTTACTGGGAAGCTGTAACCTAAGGGCCACTAACATTGCTTTTATGCTGTCTGGATGACACTCTCTATAGCGACCAAAGGGTCAGAGATATTCGATTGAAATCTACACCATTGTGTTCAGCATCAAAATGTATGTGACTACGTGTAAAAAAACAAACGTCTATGAGCACTTCCTGACTCCCCTAAGGTGTTATCTTTCTTTTAAAAACGCTTTTAAAAGACAGAAAACGCCTTGGGAGGGTCAGGAAGTGGTTCTGATTTTTTGTACGTGGTCACCTACTTTTTGATGCTGAACTCAATGGTGAAGGTTTCATTCAAATACCTCTAACCGTTTGGCCGCTACAGAGTGTGTCATTTCGGATCTCCATTCATAAGTACTTCCAAAAAGCAAAATTATGATTTTCATTGAATATCAACAGTTCATTTCAGAACTATCAAATCGAGGAGTAAAATTAAAAAAAGAAAAAAAAAAACAAAAAAAAAAAACATAATACCTATTATCCAAGAAATAATTAAGATATTTTCATTTCTAATGAAGTTATTATTTATATAATGTCTATATACAATAATAAGCAATGTTTATATACATTGTAAGATAATATCTATATACATCATAAGATAATCTTATACTAATATATAAAGCTGAACAGTTTGTATGTTTGAACGCGCAAATCTCAGGAAGTATTTGAAAAGTCCGATTTGAAAAATTCGTTTTGCATGAGATAGCCTGTTTTTCAAAGCATTATTTAGGGATTTTACTACATTCCATACACTATCATTAAACTGAGACTGACAACAACTGGAATTTAAAATTAAACATTGGGTATGTGTCCAAGAAAAAAAATTATAATTGGGATCTGAGATGGTGTAGGGAACCAACCAAGGTGATTTTGCATGAAATGAACCTATTGCTACCCGTGGTGATTTTTCCAGCTCGGAAGGAATAAGATTTATGCCTATTTCACCCTGGTTCATTCGAGTAAAGGAATCGATTTTTGTTGTGAATGAGTTTACGTGATAAAAACAATTTATTTGATTACTTCTTGATGAGAATTGTTCTTTCAAAATTAAAATTGGGTGATTGTAAATTATATATATTTTATTTTCTTAAATAAAGATTTATTTCTTAAGAATTGAGAATTTAGGATGCTCAAAAAGAAAATTCGTTGTTGCGTATTAAAATCTTTATTCTAAAGTTTATTGAAGAATTTATTTTTCTCTCTGGTAAAAGTTAAAAATAGTTTAAAGTAGTTGTGTTTTTTCGATATAATAATCCGAAATTATTTCGAAATTCTGATATTACAGAAAATTAAAAAATTATTTCTACCACACACATATATTAGTAACTCTCGCAGTCATTTCTGGCGATATAGTTTCAGCACATTCCTGTTAATACAAATGACCTTCCACTGTTTTTATTTTTATTTCGAAAATTCGGTGGAGAATTTAGGTCAAAAAGAATCTGTAAGAACGTTTGAAAAAATTTCGGCAATTTTTTCGTTTTAATTTAAACATGAAGTATAATTTTTTAATTGAAAAATTTTGCATTTTTCTTAAAATTTGAATTAAAAATTTGAAATTTGAAATGAATTTAAATTTGAACTGTTTCAATTGACAAATATTCAGGTTTCCTAAAAACTAACTTGGGACACACTTAGATGTCAAAAAAACATTATCATAAATTATATATCAAAATGTTCAGCATAAAAAAATAAAAACAATGAAACCAAAATTTTGACCTCTAAGTTATAAGTTATAAGCTTTTAAAAAATCTCCGAAAACCGGAAGTGACGGAATTTATTTTTACGACACAGCGCGCCTAGCGGTGAAAAGACGAAATGTTTCGATTTCACTTTTAAAATGGTCATTTTAAGGTTGTATTAATTTAAAGATATATTTTACATTTTTATTAACATTTTAAACATTTATTAAACATTTATGTAAAAATAAATACAGTTTTAAATACAGTATACTTTCTTGAATGATACTTCTTCTGAAAACATTCAAAACATAAGAAAAATTTCGCACCAACCTCATTTGATTCAAGACAGCTTTTGTGAGCTGGAAATTCGCGTTTTCATTCTATTACCAATGTATAATTTTGCAGACATTTAATGAAATTTTTGATTTGTTTGTAGAAAAATACATCCCAATGGTTGACAGATAGGTGAGCATTCCAGTGAAACGCTTGAAAGTCTATCGGCATAGTAGTCAAATCAACGGATTACAACAAAACAAGTATAAAGCGATAATTGCAAAAAAAAAGTAACATTTGTATATATAATAAAAAAAAGAAAAAGTGTATATTTATAGGAATCTTTCCTATCCGCTATATGTTATGTTATGTAGTGAATGATGGTGGCAGAGAAGCCAAGCACTGCGACCGGAGGTCTATTGTACTATCCCACGGAAATAAGGACAGATGGAGAGAAAGACGGAGAAAGTATGGTGGGAGAAGTGCAGGGGAACTGCATAAGCGAAGTGTAGAAGTCGGATTTTCAGTTTCGTATTAAAATATCTTTTTTGCTTTCAGTCATAAATTTTTTAAGCTAATAATTATCTTTAAATTAATTTTTGATATTCTTATTTTACTTTATTCTACAAAAAAAAAATCAGTAATTAAGAATTACTTTTATCTAAGAAATAAAAAGCAATATTTTTAAAAATACCGGCAGATTATTAATAAAAATTATAAAAAAATTATGTTGAACTTGGCATAATCGAATAAGAGTTTATTAAATTTGCTTTGTTTTTCAGTGTGGTTGTGTGAAAGAATCAAATCCTAAACAACAATATTCTAAGAATCCTCATTATCTACTTTTTGTCTAAAGACGATTAATTTTAATCGAAAAGCCTGCAAATCCGTTTCCCAAATAAACGAATTCATATTCATTGTTAGGCACCATTGTTTGGTTTCCAATACTTTTCAATCGGAAGTATTTTGTTACTTTATTTCTCGAAAAGACTCACATTAAAAACATTTGTAATACAAAGTTGAACAACTACGATGACCATCACAACAGTTCCTTTCCATAATCCTGGGCAGAGATACACACACCTACACAATGACTGATTTGATTACTTTCATTTTTCTTGGTAGTTAAACTTACAGTATCCACTGTAGTCTTTGAAGTCGTGGGAGAAAGACTTCAACAATCCATGATTAATAAGACTAATTGGATTCAGATGGTCAGACCAACGTATGCCCGCCTTTAACTCGTAGGAAAGACCTCCCGTTCCTATTTCCTATTTACCTAGAGAAAAATTCCCTTCTCTGGGAATTGAAGCCGTCTTCTCCTGCCGTAATCCAGTGCCTCCAACTATAACACTGACACAATTTTCTTACGAGAGTAAGGTACAAAATAAGGAAAATATGAAAATTAAAAAAAATATATTCGTTTTGCTGAAAATCAAGATGAGAATTATTCCGAAAAGTAAGGTGAAAATGTTAACATTATGGATCATATACAGTCTGGAACATACTGAAACAATTTCGCCCACATAAACATCGTTAAGAAATGATAACAACGTAAAACATAAAGCTAAGTAAAGGAATTCACACCCTGAGCTGTCATCGGGTAGAGACTGGGTAGATATAGAGACTGGCCGTTTCGTTCTCTTTAGTACTCGTCAGCCAGCTAAACTCCACGGATGAGACAGAAGATGCGAACGGTTAAAGATCCCGGATCTTATTCCCGGAAGCAGGACCCCCCCCCCCCCACCGAAGAAATCCTAACCAAAAATACACAATACATAAATGTTTCAACGTTTTTATTTCAAAAAACAAAATCATGAAAGTATCAGAGGAGGATTCATCAATCTATTAAGAAAACCATTACAGAGTTAATGACTAATAAGAAAAAAGATAAATACCGAGAATTTGCACTGTTTCTCACCACGCCTTAAGTTGTCAGCGATAGGAATCTGGGACAGCAGTGTCGTATTCTTAAAACTCTTTGGCCAGATTCGTGAAAAGGTATTTATTTTCTTTCTTTTATTGTTTGTTTTGAGGAGATCCCATTCTTGGTAAAGGGGTACAGAACCACGGCCTTTCACGACTCCTGAGAGGAGCCATCAATGGTCCTAACAAGAACGAAACGGCTCTCCCAGATTCTTGTTGATGACAACTCAAGGTGTGATTGCAAACATTGTGTATTCTCAATATTTATCGTTATCATTTCAATAAAGTACCCATGGAGGGGTTGGTGGAGTTGTAAATTTCCCCACCCCTTAATTACTTCAAAAAATGGAAGAAATCTACTATTTTTATCCTTTTTTTTATTTTTTTGTTGGAAAGCTACTTTCTTGCTTTGTAAATCCTTCCCGCCCCCATCAACTCATTAAATTACTTGTGTGAGTTTCCCTCTATCACAATAACTTATCCACTGGCTGGACCATTTTTAAACTTGATATGCATATTTACAGAGAAGAGACAAATTCCCAGAGAAATACAGTGGATTTCTATGGATTTTGACCACAGGCAGGTTTTCGGCCACAGGGTGATTGACAATTTCAAGGGTAGTAGCCATCATGTGATCAAATTTGGAACTAATTACTTATGGGAATACGAATCTTCGTAAAAATTTCAATAAATAATGAAAATTTCAAAGAAAAGGAAAACGTCAAATGATTGAGTGTTTTGTTTAGCTTTCTGTATGCAGCAATAACTGTTACGTCACATTGGTGTTTCCATCTGATTGGCTTTGACTTCTAAATTACTTTATTGGTTTATTATTACTTTTGTCTCGAGCTTTTGAGTGTATTTAAGTACCTGTTCTTGTATTTTGTATTTAGTTGAGGAAACTATTTGTATATAGCGAAACCGGTCCTATTTTTAATTGTAAATATATATGTTTTTTATCCAGTTAGTTTTGTGTGTCATTTTCGTTATTATTTATTTAAATATATCAGCACACGTAAAATATCTCTGTCTTTATTTCGCTGATCAAAACAAAATAAAAAAAATAAAAAAATATTCGACTGTCTCATAAGAAAAAAATCGTTTGTTAGACTGCATATTCAAAAAAATGTAATTTTTATTGGTATTAAAATTAAACAAATGAATTAAAGATAGTAGTGTTTAAATTAAACTACCCTAATTAGGTTTGTGTATCATTGAGTATTCAGGTTTTTAGAGTTTAAACAACAGAACAAAAGTTGCTTCATTATACGAAATATTGGTAGTGTTTGAATGCCAATAAAATGCTTTAAGTCATAGTGAATAAATAATATGATGTAAATACAACTTCTAAATGTTTACCGTTTTTGTACAAAAAAATTTCAGTTTTTTATCAGCGGTAGTTAAGAAAATAAGCGATAAAGATCTATTCATGCTCCATCCGAACCTCCGCTGGAAGGTTCATATATAAAAAAACGGATTTACAATAAAATATACGGATTTAAAATATGCGTTGTCAAGCAGTTCAAGTTTTTTTCAATGTTTTCGATTCTTAAGAGCGTTTTCACCATCTACCGTCACTGTATACCAAGTAAACAACACAATGCCGCGACGTGTGGTGAGTCACCGACGAGTAGGGGACAAGTTGGGCCGGCTCGAGCACGGTCGGATCAACCGGAATGGCGGACCAGCCGAGGGCGAACGAGAGGGGTTCTACTGTATTGTAATTCTACAAATTCGAGTAAAGGGTTATTTATCTTCTTCGAGGAAGGAGTTATTATAACAAATACAACTGATAAGGTTATATTTATTACACTTTATTTAATTATTTACAAACAAACAAAATTTAATTATTTTTTCAAAATACCAAAAAATTATGGAAGATAAGTTTGTATTTGCGAGAATATTTGCAGAAGCTTTGATAAGAACTTAGGTAATTAACAGTAATCCGCTTTACTTGTCTTTAATTCATAGAAATTGTTTTTGTCGATTATTTCTATCACTACTTATAGAATGCAAAGATAAATCTTTGGTTCAGTTATTCCTGGTTTTTAAGTGGTTAAGTTCTGTTAGAAATGGAAGGTCAACTATTGTCTCAGAGTGGAATAGAAAAGTATTTTTGTGACGGTTTACTTCATGTCTTCAATAAAAATTTTAGTAGTGTGAAAGTATGGTCTTGTGGAGAAAGATGTCGTTGTAAAACGAGGATCCACACAATTGACAGACAGGTTGTCAAGACAATCAACAA
>JAFIDM010111166.1:1909-12237 GCA_023159025.1 Thereuonema tuberculata | reverse complement strand
AAATACATACCTGAAATTATGCCGTGTATTTTTGAAACACCCTGTATTTAAATGGATATTAAGAATTTTTAATATTCCTGAAATCCTCTGGCTGTAAGTAATTCTATAAGGTATAACTGAAGGGGCTTCGACTTGCGGTTTTTCAATGGAAAAGGCGTTAAATACACTTATTCAGATACATGATTCGAATAGTTTCTTCTTAAGAAGTCACTAAAAATTAAGTTTTCAATGATCTTCTGTAAAAATAGAAAGCTATAAAACAATAATAATATTTGTTTGTATACGATTCAATAAATATAAGCTTAAAAAATTCTATCAAGAAATTTAAAGTAATTATTTCTCAAATATTGTTTGATTGGAGTCAATAAGCTTTAGAAGATTCTATTTAAAAAAGTTTTCTTTCACTTTTTTAAGGAAGGCACTTTCCTTAATTTAATCTTATATTTAGTTCGAAAATGATTGGTTTCTATATGTTTCAGCTTACTTAAAGAATATATTAAGTGGCCAAAACTAAACTAGACCCTTTGTCTAAAAAACTATAATAGAACAATTGTTTTTAATCACACAGAAGGTGCAGAGTTGCACATACTGATCAGAATTTTAAATTTTATGAATCAGAATTTTCATTTTTAATAGTTTGACTTTTAATTTAAATACTTTGACTGTACAAAGTACAAAACTTTGGATTTACAAATTCAAATGAAGGTCTTTTTAACACGCGAAATACTGACGAAGAATTTTTTTTTTAAATGTAACTGAATTACAATATTAAAATTTTTAACTTAAGGAAAATTATGTACATAAAATTAAATGTACATAAATTAAATTAGACCCTTTGTCTAAAAATCTATAATAGAATATTTTTTTTTAATCACACAGAAGGTGTGTGTGATTAAAATGATACTGATCCTTTGTCTAAAAATCTATAATAGAATATTTTTTTTTAATCACACAGAAGGTGTGTGTGATTAAAATGATACTGATCAGAATTTTAAAAGAGGAAATTTTCATTTTTAATAGTTTGACTTTTAATTTTAATACTTTGACTGTACAAAGTACAAAACTTTGGATTTACAAATCCAAATGAAGGTCTTTAATTTAAAAAATTTAAATTTAATTAAATTTAATTTAATGTAGTACATTAAATGATTTTGTAAAATCATTTTACAAAATGATTTTAATGTACTACAGTGTTGGATACACGATAATAAATTTCAAATTAATGAAAATAAAACCAAATGTATGCTCATACATCCTAGAAAACAAATAACTACTTTTATACCAAACATATATTATCATAATCACAAATGCCTACATGAAAATTTTT
Organism: Thereuonema tuberculata; assembly: GCA_023159025.1. Classification (NCBI taxonomy): domain Eukaryota; kingdom Metazoa; phylum Arthropoda; class Chilopoda; order Scutigeromorpha; family Scutigeridae; genus Thereuonema; species Thereuonema tuberculata. The sequence continues at coordinate 10,910 of JAFIDM010111166.1, read as the reverse complement.
CTGAATGTAAAAAATGTCACAAAATCACTAATGTTACATCAATTAAATATCTTGGAATAATTATAAATGATACATTTACGTGGGATACACACATTAAACATTTATATGCTAAATTAAATACAATAACTTATATCTTTTATCATATAAAAGGTTTTCTGCCAATTAAAACAAAAATTATGATTTATTTTGCATTTTTTGACTCCCGCAAACTCAGTATGGAACAAAACATATAAAACACATAAAAAAAAATTAATAATCTTCAAAAAAAAATATTAAAATTAGTTTTTTATTCTTATAATAACAAAATCAAAAAAATTGATGATGATGTTCTGATAAAAAGTAAAATACTCACACCACAACAGAAATTTTATTATAATTTGATAATTAGTAATTACTTCACTCTAATTCATAAAAGCAACATACCTAAAAATAGTAATTACAATATGAGAAATAATAACTACTTAAAATTACAATATCCACAAATCTTAAATAGTTATGGAGAGAATAATTCAATGTATCTATTACAATCTATTATTAACAAAATTGGTTTAGAAAATATCAATAATTTTTCAAAAATTTCTTTGTTAAAAAAATTTGTTAGAGAATGGCTCGTAAAACATGTTAAATAGATTAATATTTTATTTTTGTTAGTAATTTTAATTTTTGAAAGTTTAAAATTAAAATAAAATTTCAGAAACGAGCTTTGAAATTATTTGTTACTCAAAAGTGAAAATGTATGTTAAGTCTAAATTTAGAGATGACATCAAAAGTAAGAAGAAACCGGAACTGAAGTGCCGCAGTTACGGAAGTTCAAGTCACTAAGGCAACAAGAGAACAATAGAGTAGAATTAACAATAATGGCGTCCTGTTCTGATGTCAGGATTAGCAGCTGTGCTATAGACATCGATAAATAAAATCAAATAACAGAAGCAACAAGTTATTTGAGTGTGATTAAGTTAAAGAGTAATTTAAGAAAAGTTTAAATCAGTTGTGAAGTAATTTTGTAGACTTTTAAATGAATCCTAAACAATTATAGCCAATCGATCGATTAGGGTTAGTGACTGGAATCGATCAAAGCATAAGTAAGGTAAAATGATCCGGAAGCCACACAGCTATAGATCGGAACCTTGGAGTGACCTGACCTTTCAACGCAGATGTTATTTATCAAGGGATTGGATAAATAATCAGCGACATTGAATTTGTAAGTACGTTCCAATTAGTCTTTGACACAGACACGATAGGAAATTGTACACAAACAAGATTGAAAGAATTCAACCAAAGATATTTAGAGGATTCATGATACGGCTACACAACCTTAGAACAACAATGAAGAACACTGTACTTTAACTTTGAGTCACAAAATTAATATTGGAGTTAGAAACGTTAGACAACTTCAAGATGTTGAATGCATTTAGCAAGCAAAGATTTTAAAGATTAATGGATAAAATATATTGGAAGAACTTTTAGGAAAAATATATTTATGAACATTAAGAATTTAATAACATAAGGTGAAATACTGAAGTAGAAATAGTAGTGCTTTAAGGATTAGAAATTAATCAACAAGAACAATCACATAGTGACAAGTAGTTGTGTTTAACGGATTGTGATTATTGAGAACACTACATCATACAAGTGTGAAATAAAATTTGATTCTAGGAACTAAGAATACGTGCTTAGCTAGATTTATGTTTGGAGTGAAACAAAGATATACACTTGTTGAAAGTTCACCTTAGGAAAATCATAAGTGAATTATCAAAGAAGATAGAGATATAAAGAACTGAACTTTATTAGAATTTTAATCAGTGACATGATTAGTTTCATTGCATAGTGTAAACGAGAAATTTAAGTTATAAATATTCTTGTTTAATCAAATATGTTTTTCTATTCATTTCTTAACTTCTCTCAGCCATAAGTTAAACCTTTTGCTACTACTCAAGCATACTAATAAAATAATAAATAATTTTTTTTCCAATGATTTAAAATTTTTAATTTCAGAAGTTTTTTTTTTTTTTGGTATTTCTTTAGTAATAAAACAATGACTTTAAATCTGTAATTTTCTGTGTGATTAATTTTTGTAATTTTTTTATATACTGTTATTGTATATAATTAAATAATTTGTATTAACATAATCTAAGCACCTGTTGATAGGATCTCTTTATGGGAGATCCTAACAGGACTTTAATATTGTATTAAAGAAAATAAAATTTTTATTTATTTATTTATTTATTTATTTATTTATTTATTTATTTATTTAGGAAAGAAATAATATAGTTTTAAAGTACAAGTTCTTTAGCAAAGGTTCTTTACAAGGTCTCAGGGAAAAAATTAACAATTTCATTTATAAATTGTTTTTTAAATAATATCTAATTTCTTTTTGTGTATAAAGTAAATCCTTTGTTTATCAAAGTTAAAGACAGACAGTTTGAATCAGCTTTTCCTTTTGTCTGTTAGCACGAGAAAAAAAATTTTTACAAACAGCATGAAAGAAATCTCAGGAACAGGGATTTCCGGCTCTGTCTTTATTATGATTCTATAACGAATCAAATTTTAAAATTTAGGGTTTATCTTATTTTTATCTTTTTATTTAATAAACTAAATCGTTTTTAAGTTTTAATATTTTTCGTATTTTTTTACAGAAGCATCCGAGACAAAATGAAGCAAGTGGTAACAGCAGTTTCGGATTTTGTGCCTACCATGGGATGCATCTACGCCCTGTATCAAATCTGTCAAGTGACATCGTCTGAATCCTTTGTATTCGCCTTATCTGCTTACTTAATGGTTGTTGTGGGTGCAGTGTTAGACTATATTAAATTCTGTAAGTAGATTTACGTTTATTTAATAATTAGAATTGGTAGTCTGAACTCATGATTATCTGACCAGATTTGGTCATTCATTTATTTTACAGTTTTGGGTCTGTAGATTTTGCCTACTGGTGCACTTTCACCTAAAATCAAATAGGGATCGGCAATGTACAACCTACATATACTTCTAAAATTGTTTTTCAATTGTTTTTCGAATGGACAGCTTTTGAGTTATCATAGAATCAAGGAAGATTCTGTTGTCTGTGTTAAAAAAGCAAACAACGAAAGAAAGTAAGAAGCTACCAATCAAAAAAGGCAACATAAGTGAATTAACAATCAGTTTTTATTTATTTTTATTTTTTAAAACAAATTATGTAGTTCTTACAACTCTGATATTCAAAAGGTAGCTTACTATATAAGTTGTTTTTAAAATGAATTGTAATAGGTAGAATATCTTCTTTACAATTTCCATTATTCAACTGTTGTGACTCCTATTTACCGATGGAACTCCATGGAAGAGTTTAGGGATTTCCTTTTTAAATTTGTTGGACGATTTTGATAAAAAAGATTTTCAATGTCAAAAAATCACGGCAAAATTGTTTGGCATTGTTTTAATATTGATTATCTTAAAGCTATATATTAAAGTGACTGAAAAACATCTTTAAAAGGAATTTGATTCTTATATACTTCATGAACGTGACTATGTTACTAAGTACCATCATGGTATGCGCAGGAACGAAGCGGCCCAGAAAATATTTGCGAGACTTAGACATCATTAGTTTATAAGCCACTGTAATCCGCATTACAGTAACTTTATAAGACAGTGAGGCCAAACTATCTGTTAATGCCACAAGACAGCCACGTTGCTCCCAAACTCACACAGCTTTCAATAGAGATATTAGAGAATAAACGAAATGACGGTGTAACTCAATGATAATCAGTTTGTTTGCAATAACCACTTTACCTAAAATATGCTATCACTTACAAAACAAAATAAATATATAGCTACTTCACATCCATTATTTATAAACAATAATATGCCAATCTTAACATTGTCTTATAATTATATTATAACTTACTTAAACAACAGTCTTAAAAATGACTTAGGTTTTTCTAATTCTATTCCTATTTGTTTTATTTTTAATAGCCACTTAACCTGAAACTCTCTTTTTTTTTTAATTCAAAACTAAAAAAAAAGCTTGAAAGGATTATGGATATCGCTTCCGGAAGTGAGACCTTTTATTACAAACAAGAATAAGAAAATCACTGTAATCTAAGCAGCATTAAAACATGTACCTGTAACTATTAGGCACAAAAGGCATTACATATAAAAACAGCGCAGCACAGGGACCCAATAGTCTTAAATAGGAAGTTTAACGTGCTTATAATGAAACATGAAAAAAAAGGCTACAGGGAAATACTGCTTACAGAGGGCAGCATCAGAAAAAGAACTACTTCCTCTAGAATTTCTAGAACTTCCACCAGAACCATTTGAACTTCTTTTGAATAATGAACGTTTAGAATCCATTGAGTTATAAAAATATATCTGCCCATTATCAATTACCTGCCAATTGCCATACAAAAGAGGATCATTCCACTGCAATATTTCGTGCATGACTGATCTTGTTGGTGAAGAACAAATTGAGAAAGTAGAGATGCAGCTTAAAAAATATAATCCAGTAATTCTTAAATTGTCATTCAGAATCCTTCTATACAATAGCCTTCGTTATGAATGCGTTAGATAAATGTTCGTCGAAATATATTCATTTGTCTTTAACGTATTTGTCTTTCACATCTATTTATCAGTTTTGACTAACAGTCATTTTTTTAAACGACTAAAGACTATTCAGGATCTATAAAGAAGATAATAACTGAAGAACTTGGCATTGATCGATCCGCTATTTTAAGGACACCTAATCTCTTTCCAGTAATTGGAGAGATTCTTAAAAAAAAGAAGAAAATGTTTTCAATAAGGTGATTAATAGGGCAAGGCATTTGATGATTTTGCATCTTTATTCTATGAAGGTTGAAACATGCCTCACATAAATGAAAATGTGTAATTTGAAATAAATGGTTAAATAAAGGCAATTTGTTAAGAAATGTGTTTTTTTGGCATTTTTTTAAGAATATGTCATTTTTTGGCTATTTTTGGGCAATTTTGAGCATTTTTAATAATATTTTTATTATATTTTAGATTTTATTTTATTATTCAGTTTTTTAGCTTCTTTTGTTTGTCCTGATTTAAACCAACAAATTTTTCCAGGAAACAAGTAGACCTACAGCAATAGGTCCTACCCCTATTTATCAAAGAACGTCCATAATGGATTCGCCTACACTTTCAGGGAAATTCCAGGAAACAAGGAGAACTATAGCAATAGCTCCTACCCTTACTTATCAATGAATGTGCATAATGGACTCGTCTAAACTTCAGGAAAATTCATCATTTTCAGACATATCGAAATTATTCTGCGGTTGAGTGATGTATTCAGCCCATTAATAAACATCAGAAAAGTAAGATGACCAAAGTGAAAGTAAGTGTAAATGTTAAATTGAAGTGATGTGTTTCACAATATGGAGAAAACATTTTTTCCACTGATGTAAATATATTATTCTGCAAGGTCTCTGATTTGCGAGTGGCTGCTGAAAAACGTTTCACGGTAGAACAACACATTTCGCGAGAGAGAAACATAAATGTCGTCTGCAGTGACGTCAAGATAAAGCTAACAGCAGATGCTTCTGCGGGAAAGATGTTCAACAGTTTCGCCATTTGCAGAAATTAAGCACAGCATTTTTATGCGCTGATATTCCACTGAACAAGTTGAACAAACTAAAGCTGCGCAGTTTCTTAGATGAGAAGACCGCCAAATTAATTCCAGATCCCAGAACCTACAGATAAAGCTACGTTGGCCGGTGCTACGACATAACTTTGCAAGAAATAAAGAAAAGGGTTGGACACAAATTATTTTGGGAGCCATAAATGAGACAACACACTCTTTAGGACGATTCATAGTGAGCGTTATTGTTGGAATTCTGGAAGCAGGGAGCCCTGGAGAACTATTCCTACTACATTGTGAGGAGTTGGACAAAGTTAACTACTCAACGATCTGCAGAGTTTTTGACCAATCATTGAGAATATTGTGGCCCGACGGCATTCAGAATGATAATGTGTTGCTATTAATAAAAGACGCAGCACCCTATATGATGAATGCTACTGATTCTTTAGGTGCACTCTATACAAAAATGGTGCATGTGACATGCTTAGCGCTTGCGTTACACCGAGCCGCGGAGGAGGTACGTGTTAAGTTTTCTGAAGTTGACAAATTCATTGCATGCGTGAAGAAAGTATTCTTGAAAGCTCCCTCTCGAGTTCTAGCATTCAAAATAGAAGCTCCAGAAATTCCATTACCCTATTCACCTGTTTTGACGATGGGGAACTTGGATCAAGGCTTCCAGTTATAATTGCTAGAACTTCGATGTTGTAAAGAAAGTAATTGATTCCTCCGATAACCCTGTGTCTGCATCAATTAAAACAGCGCAAGAACTGTTGGCTGATAAACAAATTGCAGATACACTTTCCAATATTAATTTTGGGTTCCTTCCCGATGCCATAACAGCTCTTGGAAAACTCAAATAACACTAGTGGAGCAGCTACAAGTTGTCGATAAAGTAGTGAATGATCTGAACGGTTCTTGTGGTAAAGTGGGTGAAGCAGTATCAGTGAAAATGAAGAAAGTGTTAGATAATAGCAGCGGATACAAAACATTACGTTCGATTTGCAAAGCTTTGTCAGGTGAAACTTTTTCTCTCCGAATTAAATCCAAGAGACATCCTTTCAGTAAACTCCAATTGTTTCTGTTGAAGTATAAGATAAGCTTTTCGATGCATAAGTCTTTACTAACAAACAATAGACAATAATTTTTAGTTGAGAATCTCCGCCAAGTGTTTATTGTTCATTGTAATTCAAATTTATTGTAAAAATGCAATGAAATCAAGTAAATTCTTGTATTGAAATAACAATACAACATAAAATTATCTTTCATAATTGTTATTAAATTACATATATTGATAGGGACAATTGAAAGTGAAAACATAATTTTAAAAGTTCATAATACTTGTAATTCATTTAATTACCTATTTAGTAACAAAATAAGTGTTTACTGTAATAAATTCAACTATTTTTTTGATCATTTTTTTTTCTTCTATTTTTCTGTCTTTTTTTTCTATTTTTAGGTCGTAAATGCGTTTTTTATTTCTCACTTATTATAGGTGATTAAATGCCTTGCCCTAGTGATTAATAATTTTAAATACTAATAAACATTCATAAACAAATAACTGTTAATAAAAGAGGTAAGCAATATTAGCGTATTACTCTCTTAGAAATACTGTAGTAGGACAAATGAACATCATGTAAAAATTTGAAAGAAATATTAATAGGCAGTTATTGCCTGTTAGATGAACGGAAGGCTTAAAAAACAGACTTTAACTTACAAGAATCCGATCTAGCTTACAACATAATTGTATTTCAATCTTATGCAACAAGAGTAATCAATATCAATGAAACCAATATAATGTACTATATAAGTTTCACGATATTAGGCCTAAAACAATAACCATCCTTCAAAAAACTAAAATCTATTTTCCGAATTTTTCAAAATTAAACACAGAAAGCAATCATATCCCACGATTGTGACAATCGTTTCAATATGAAGAAGGATTCTTTAATCCACATAAATGTGGATTAAATCCTTTAAAGGCTTGTATCGGAAATCCTTCTTTTTTGTTACTATCAGTTTCTCTGTCTGCTTTTGTAACTGATACGAAACTGAATTAGGTATTTGGTTTGAATGAGGAGAATGTTATGAGACAACATTTACTATTTTATATTTCAAAATAAAATGCACTTCAACTTTTTATTTTACATATTATAGGTAGAGATCGGTGAAAGGGGGTTTATTATAACAGAAAATTCGATTTAAAATTATCGGAGTTACTACCAATTTCGCGGTGTTATTTTAAAATTATATAAGGGAGATCCGTGTATTATGAACCCCCTAAGCAAGAATGCTGATAAAATTTAAATTATTAAAATAAAAAGATTTAATTTGTTATCTGCTAATAACAAATTAAATATATAGCTACAGGTTCAAATGTGGTAACTATTAATAATTGCTGGAAATAATTTTTTTTATTTTCGTGTCGATGGTCTATATTACACATACGTTCACGTAATATGGACCGAGTAAACCAAAAACAAAATATAACAAGAAATTAATTAAAATAATTTTTAAAAACAAGCTTTCATTATAATGCACTAAACAATAGTCATACTGTAGGCATGTGAAGTTTCACGATTTCATTTTGATTGGTTTATGAGATATGGTGATTTTAAAATGTGCCCCTCTTCACCCCCCTTATTGGTCGAATTTTGAAAAATTATATCATAAAAATTGTACGACTTGAATTACATTAAGCAAGCCCTAATTTGAGCTTTTCGTTTAAAATATTAAATGAAACAAGTTTCAGGCTCATAGTAATATGCTTAGCAACCAGTGGTCCATATTACACAACAGCGCATGGACGGAGCAACGTTGTTTCCAATTACATATCGCTGTGCAAAATGGCGTGCATAAAACACATGTCTGGATTGTGAATAAAATAAGTATATTTGCTAGTATTAACGTGAAAATTATATTAAAATTACCTAACAGCTGAAAGTAATACATTCATTCGAACATACCTGTTACATCCATGATCATATAAAGGGAAAACACAATTTAATACTCGTCCAAATGAAGGCACACATGTAAAGGTCACCTCCTGCTTTGGTTAACAATAATATTCGCTAAAGGCAATGAGATGGTTCTGCAATCTAATCGTGAACAGATAAATTTCAGCATGGTCCATACAACACGATGGTCCAAATTACACGGATCTCCCCTACCGTGTGATTCATAAAGTACTAGAAAGTACTGGCGGTTTTCACTGCCCCATATCTTTTAAACTACATGGCCGATCACTCTCTCATTTTGGGATGATGCAACTTTTCCACAGAAAGGCCTCCGTAGTATAAACAACAAACTGTATCATCGATTGCTTTTTTTATTGTATGTGTTTTCTTTTTCCACGTTTGTGTGTATCACTGGCTTTGCGTTTTATCAATGTGTCCTTCCTTTCAAGTCTTCTATCACAATACCGACATA
>JAFIDM010111165.1:0-12239 GCA_023159025.1 Thereuonema tuberculata | reverse complement strand
AAAACGATTCCAGGATGTCACTTGTGAATAATTTGATCTCATCCATTCTTGTTTTTTTTATAAAAATACTGTTTTGGAAGTATTAATGGTAGTAAATTTTTTCGTGTTTTAAGCTTTATAACAGTGCAATATGCATATGGAATAAGCACATGGTTACATATGTGGTTCGCTTACGCATCTTGAAGGTCAATTTCGACAGCCTTGTAATGACCAGATCTCAGGGTTGGCGGATTAAAGAGATTCAACATGTATAAAAATTTTGTTCAAGAAAAATAACAATTAGTTACATTATAAAAAACAAAAATTATAAAAAAAAGTTTTTAATATTAGTAAGTCAAATACGAGGCGTGTTTTTTCAGTAAGGTCCGTTTGAACATAAGTACACAATGAAACGTTATTTCAAAAAAGTAAATTTATTTTCAGAAAGTACATACTTCAGTCTATTTTTCTACATAGTTGCCAAGTTTATTCAAACACTTATCATACCTCTCAACCAATTTTAAAATATCCTGTTCATAGAAACTTGCCGCCTGCTCCGATTACCAAGAGTTCACTGCCGTTTTCATGTCGTCGTCGTTATTGTAATGGTTGCCACTGAGGTGATGTTTGAGGTGGAGGAACAGATGGTAATCGCTCGGCGCAAGATCAGGACTGTAGGGTGGGTAGTCTAAAACTTCCCAGCCAAAACTCTCCAATAAATCGCGGGTCTGACCTGCAGTGTGAGGTCTTGCAATGTCATGGAGAAGGACAATTCCCTTTGTCAGCATGCCGCATCGTTTGTTTTGAATTGTGGTCCTCTGTTAGGAGTTTCGGGACCCAACGGGAGCACAGTTTCCTAAACTTTAGGTGTTCAGAAACACTGTTGTAAAGCACTGATCTCGACACGTCAGGAAATTCATTTGAGAGACCTGTCATTGTGAAGCGCCTGTTCTCACGAATCTTCGCTTCAACTGAAGCCACCAAATCGTCTGTAATCAAAGAAGGGCGACCACAGCGGTCCTCATGATGGACGTTGTCACGGCCATCTTTGAATTGTCGTACCCACTTAAGCACTTTGCTTTCACTCATAACAGTATCACCGTTCACTTCGCAAATCTGTCGATGAATTTCTGCAGCAGACAGGTTCCTTGCTGACAAAAACCGTATCACTGACCGAACCTCACACGCGGCGGGCGAGTTGATAGTCTTAAACATTTTGAAAGCACAGAACAGAACCGTACAGGTTAGCTACAGAGCTGAAACTGAGCACAGTTGTTCCCGAGGCATATAAATAAATAAGAGAAAAGATATAAATAAATAGAAAGAGAAAACTCTCTTTTAACCAAACAAGATAATAAGTAACAATCATATAAATAACACTCCTCAAAGACCATTTATTTATATGTTTTCTTTTATTTTATACTTGTAAAACCACGAAGAAGTCTTTGAAATAAAAAAACGAAATACTGGTTGAGAAATGTTGGTGTTACTATTATTAGGTTATTTTCATGATATTTATAACAAACTTAATATGAACTATAACTTAACTATTAAAAAATATACTATTTTTGCTGTGGGAATAGGATTTAGAGATGATACTGAAGAGGCTCCGCACTTGACTAAAAAGATGAAATAAAAATACAATGAAATATAAACCCTGGTAGTAGCTTCCAGAGATGTTTACTAAACATCAAAAGAGGAATTTATTCTACGATACTTATTAATAACTTGACATGCATTTTATATAATATAATTTCAGCTTTAGATTAGAAAATATTTTTTATTTGTTTAAATAAATAAACTAAAATAACAGAAAAACTGAGACATCTAGTAATGCGTAGATCCTCGATTGATGATATTTTGTGAATTGGGTTCAAACCAATTTGCTTCTATACTTCCTATTCACTGATGAAGTCCCATTTACCCGTGATGATATTTATAACAAACGGATTTCCCAGATTTTGGAAATAACAATCCCCCGAGCCTTAGCAATCTGCACTTACCAATAAGGTTCTCTGTATTTATTGTATAATCATAAACAGATTTTATGGGCAAACCCTACCCTGTATTTAGAAGATGTGCTACTGACAATATGACAAAGAGTGTGGATGCCGCACGTTGAGATGGGAACAATTATTCAGGCAAAAACTGATGCTATTTTAGCTTTCTCCGTGAATGACATTGCTGATATTCAGTGGATGGAACCACTAGATGCAGGTTTCACTGCAGGTTTTCAGAATAGAAGTAGACAGATTGAACAATTGCTGTGGAGAGTATAATGTATTGCCATTCAGATGAAAAATGAACAGATTACTAAATGGTAAGCAAATAGCTGTCATTCTGGGGCTTCATACAACGAAGTAAGGGAAAGAAGCCGAATCGACCCGTGGTGTATATTATATTTTTCTCTTACAATACGCAGCCGAACCTGCTATCGAAGTTTGTCAATATCGGGACGAAACATCCTGTATATATAGGTGTAGTAAGATATTGGCAATAGATAAGTTACCTTAAGTTATGAGTTACAGTACCATACTTCTTCTTCAATTCCCATCTGCTTCTTAACATATTTGTAAAATAAATACTTCTGCAACGCCTCTTACTATATTAAAACATATATTTAATACGAATTTTCAGAAGATAATTCATCGGACTCTTCAGCCCAACCCCGCCTTCCCCGATAAAAGAACCAGAGAGGCCAGATCATAAGTGAGGGTCACCGTCACATCCGCCAGTGACCTCTCAAAAGGAAGAAAGAAGAAAGGAATTATATTCCGAAAATTCGTATTAAATATATGTTCTAATATAGTAAGAGGCGTTGCAGAAGTATTTATTTTAGCTTAAGTTACGATTAATATATCATAATCTGCATTATTATTGAAAGTTAAAACTATGTGCACACAAAAAAAATCAAAAAGATATTTGAAAATTTAAATAGTCATATTTACTTACAGAAAAAAATAGAAAATGCTTACCTTAACTGTAGCACGAAAAAATTCTTCAGGTCTTGTAGCTTCCCACAACTCCTCAACATCTATTTCCGGTATTTCGATAAGATCAGAAAACGGAATGTCATCCTCTTTCAATTCACTATGATTCAATAAACTTTTCAAATAAGAAATCTTTTCTGTCTTCTTGAAGGCTTCTTCGGGACAGAAAGTAAAGGTAGGAAACTTGATGGTGCTGTTCACCTCGTATTCAAATTTTACATCTGGAAATCCTCGCGAATATTCTGAAACTGTTACAGTAGTTTGATAAATTGCAGTAGCAATGCAAATAATGAGTATCAAAGTCCAGCAGATCTTTAAAGGTAATCCAATTTTATTGTTTAGTAACCTATCCATTCCTGTTATACTTAAAGTGAAAATGTTGTCATCGTTTGTTGACTGAAGACCTCTTATATTTCGGATTTGTAATTTATTGTCAAACCAATTAGAGTTTCTGTAAATTTTGTTGGTCGATGAAGATTTGTTCTTTTTGACACATTTCTAATATAGAATACGCATGAAAAAAAGAAGAAAAGAAAAATTAACTAATATGGTATGTTTTTAACAAATCAAATTATATATTTATTAGTATCACGATTAGTGAGTATTAATATTATTTTAATAGAAACATTATTATTTCATTTGTTTTGTTTTACTCTTTTAATTTTTTATTTTTGACGCATGTACCCAGTGGTAAATGTTCTTGCCCTGCATCTTTAATCGTTTCAGGAAACGTAGAAGAAAAGCTTACTTCTTTGTAACGAATTTTATATGGAAGTATTTATGTGGAAATATTTTTTGTGTGGAAATATTTTAGAAATGTCAGTAATATTGGTAATACCAATCATTAGTTTTCCACTTTTGTATGTTGAATAAGATACTAGCCTGTTACCGACGCTTCGCTCATTTGTAAAGGGTTGAACGCACTATTCCGTCTCCGTTATATTCATGAAACGTCTTCGTATCAGTCATCGGCGAGATCGTCTCGCACTTTCCTGTCGCAAGTTAGGTCAAGCGGAAATGAAAAGTCTTCCACGTCATTTTGGCGGTAGTTTGGCGGTAGTTTGATCGAGAATCTCCACGAAGATAAGCGACTGTTCATGGCCCTGCTTGGTCTTGAAACACAAAACCAAAAAGAAGATGTGGTTTGTGAAATATTAGGCCTAATGAAGAGAGATCAGATCGGAGAATTCAATTTATTAGTGCAGGAGATGCGTTTTAATGTAAGTAAAGGCTTTTAAAGTTATAAATTACGATCAATTCTAATTTGGATTTCATCATATAATGCACGATGAATGCATTAATTAATATTTCAATGAAAATGAGAAATGAAAAAAAGTAAAAACAATGGAAAACTGTAAATTCAACTGGATAAATACAATGGAGCTGTTTACACAATGGCAAACAGAAAGGCTAATATCCGTTTTTCCCGGCAAAATTTACATCAATGCTCTCTGATTGGCTGTTGCTTCACACACATACTCCGATTGGCTGGCGTTTACGATAGATGTTCATTGACATGCAAAAGCTCTTAAAAAAGTTGACATCTCCACATTCTGACGCATAGCATTAATTTATTTCAGTAAAAATATTGTTTATTTTCGAAAAATAATCTCCTTACTGTGATACGTAATTCGTAATAACCTTAGATTCCTTCGAAGCAGTGGACAAAATGGCGCCGGCGAACTTGCTATCCATCTTGAAAATCCTTAGGAATACGTCAGTACTCTCTGATTGGCTGTTGCTTAACACACACGATCTGATTGGCTTACCTTACATTTGCACAGACGGCTATCTTCGTTGATTTCAAGATCTCCGTTGTGTCTTTCGATACCCAATTCTGATACGTAAAAGCAATTATCTTGCGGAAACATAACGGAAGACGGAGATTGACGTAGAAGTGTATTCACTCCTTAAGTCTTGTGTCTGTAACGTAACAAAACACTTTGTTCATTTAGCAAATAACTAACGTAATCGGAGATAGCAGGGGAAAGCATTGCAGACCTCTTAACTCAAGAGGTACTGCCGTTGTCACTAAACACTTCATGGTCATCTTCTCCTCCCAATAAAAAAAAGTTTATCGTTAACATTGTACTTTTTACATTGTCTACACTATGGAACCTACCCACATGCCAATTTCAAATTTTTAGCATATTGGAAGAATATTAAACATTTCGAACAGACACGCATATCCTTTTATAATATAGATAAGAATTCACTTTATACTATATAGTATTTTGTTTTGAAGTATTTGCTATTTTACAAAATATATTATTACAATTTGCATTTGTAAATTATAATTATAAAAAAAATATGAATAATCTTTTGCTGAGATCTTTTATTAATACTTTTTATTGTTTTAAAATTGTAGTAATTATTCTTAAGTAATTAGAAGTTTTGTTGTTACTTAACTAGTTCAAAATCATAATTAAAAATACATCACTTTTCTAAAACAATGTTATGTCTTTATGTTTTAGTTAACTGAACAAACCCAGGATTAATTTACCAACATGTTAAATGTATGCAGATAAATTTCAGAAAGGAAACAATTAAAAATCGAAAATTAATTTAACTTCGTTTTTGTTTATTTTTAATTTTGGTTTTTTAAATTCGGAAAAATATAAGCTTTATCAGATGAATGTTTAGCAAACATTACAAAATATAAAGCAAAACGTTCAAGAAATTCTTGGAACAAATCTTCATATAGAAATAATAACCATGTAATCTATGTAATTCTATTCTTAAATTTCATTAGAATTAATAATTAAAATATATCAAATAGTGAGAATTGTATAAATTCATTTGTTGTTTTATTATGTAATTTTTTTTGTGTATGTTAAATAATGAAAATTTAAATTACCTTCAGCATAATTATGATTAGTTCAAACATTTCCACAAGATTTAGAAAGCATAATCCAAGAAATGTTCCTAAATTACTTCCAATGTCACTTAGCAATGATGAAAATGTATACCATTCATACTCTTCAATAACTTGAATGGTCTTTTCTCCTGATGTTATTTCAAGATATTGTTTATCAGGAGGTGAATCTGGCGCAGATGCAATGGGATAAACTAAATATTCCAAGCACTTCCTGGGACAACTTTTCTCACATTCTGTCATCTTTTTCAAAACTTCAATTGCTGCAATGTAAGCTCTCTTAAAAGCCTTTGGTGTTGAACATTCTGGAAGATAATCATTCATGTATGGCAATCTAATTTATTTTTTAAAAAAATATGATTTATTAATAAGGACTCTTCGCTATTAGAAAAAATTATCATTATTTGAAATTAGTAAATTTACAAATTCTACTTTTTCTACATTATTAATGAAGAGGAACAGCATTTGATATCAACATAATGCATTTAATTAATAACTTTGAGATCTAATGGAAAATTGAAATATTATTTGATTAATTTCATAAATTTCTTTTAAAGGTAAATTGTAATATTTTATGACTCGAGAGATATGTGATATTAACCTGCAAGGCAGAGCAGAATGAAGACGATCGATTATACAGGTTTCTTTGCATTTTTCCACCACTTCAGCATCATAGCATGGCTTTATTGTTATGTTCAAGTTGAATATCTAAAAGAAAAATAATTAAGAGATTTGTAACTACTTCGTTGCAGATAATAACAAAAATGAATTTATTTTAATAAATTATGACAAATTATGATAATTGTGATATCTAATAATTCATTATTTTTAGTTTTATTAAAATTAACTTAAACTTTCATCCTAACCAAAAATATTTTTTAAGTTTAGGCATCTTTTGGAAATTTACTTCAGGCAAAGAAATAGAAGGATATTGCTCTTCTATGTCATTCCTTTTCAATTTCACAATTTTCACAAAAAAACACAATTATCAAAGCCCGTATTCCAATACACTGTTTCTTTATTAAACAGAAGGCATTCTAATGTAGATAATAGATCAAGTACTCGAGGTTCCATTTATGGGATTAGATGTAAATCTTCTGTTAGAGGCAATAATAGTTGTTTATACATAGGCAATTCCAAAAGGGAATTGAGTGCGCGCCTATTCTGGGGAACAGGATTCTGCTATAAGAAAGGATTCTGCTATAAGTACTATCTTACAGTACTGCCCTTCACTGCCAACGAACGGGTCATTCGCTAGACTAGGGACAGATAGAGAGAGATTCTTGGTGTACGTAAAAATAAATATTTGCATATGTTTTATGAATCTTGCATGATAAGATTGTTAGGTAGCTATAATCAGGACCTTTCTACTTCAAATGTATTGGAATACAGGCTTTGATAATTGGGTTTTTTTCCTTTTTTTCCTTTTTTCCTTTAATAAAAAGTTTTTTCCTTTAATAGAAATTTTTTTCCATTTGAATGTATTTGAAACCTTCGCAGACGACCACTTCCTATACATGTTTAAAGCATCTGTCACCAGGAGGTGTTTTTGTTAAATATGGAAATGGCCATTTCTTTCTGTTTAACATCTCAGATAAGGAAAGGGACCAAGGGGTCTGGCATTAAGCGTGACAGATCCCAAGGAAACACACCACCTAATGCAGGATCTCTACCTAAAAGGCAACGGGAACACCAATCTGGAAATCCCGGTACAAGCAGCTAGGCTGAAGCAGTAGCTGCAGACCCTGCTCTTCAAGTAGCAATCCGTAAATCAAATAAATCTGAGAACTTTACGGAAGAAGAGCAGATGGAATTATCCTACGCGGTGGGACTATTGATTCACCAAATCCCAGAAGGAGGACAAGTTCCTCGCTTTAGAGGCACAAAACGCAGGGCAGAATTTATTTTTGTAACTGCAGACAACAACTTTAGTAAGGACTGGCTCATAAGTACAGTACCTAACATGAGAATCTGGGAAGGGGTTGCACTTTCCGCTATGGAAGCTGCAAATATACCCCGTTTGACCAGGGCCATGCTCTGGATCCCAGGCAAGATTACTAATCCAAGTGAGGCGACCTACCTGCTTGAAAGGCAGAATTCTGGTCTAAAAGCCTCTACTTGGAGAATCTTGGAAACCAAGAAAGAGAAGCATGGACTCAGGCTAGTCATTGGACTAGATGAGGACTCAATTAAAGAACTGGCAAAGATTAACTTTCGGCCAAGTATAAACCTAGATGTTGCCGAAGTGACTCTAAAGGAGACACCTAAATTCTTAGGAAAAGGGACTTCTTTAGAGGCCACAGAAGAAGACGCCACTGTCAGGGAAGGATCTCCTCCTATACCTGAAAAAATGGAGGTCTCCAACTAGGTAAGTTTTGTTTTATTTTTTCTTTTAACCTAGTAAATGTGCTAATTTATGTCTTTTTCTTTTTTACAGATTAATTTACAGCACTGTACAGCGGCTACTGCGTTACTTTGTAAAAGAATCACAGAGCTTGATTTGGACTTCGTCCTTATCCAAGAACCTTGGATTTATAAGGACAAAGTCAGAGGACTGGGAGGATGTGGAGGATCTTTGCTCTTCTGCTTACAGACTACTCCACGTGCCTGTATTTCTACAAAGCACAGGAATGTTTTCCTCCTCTCAGAATTCTGTACCAGGGATCTGGTTGCAATCAGATCCCCAAGAAATAACAGAAGCGACATAGTCATTGCTTCCGCCTACTTTGCAAATGAACCTAATTCCGATACACCTCCTTTGGAGGTAAGGAAACTGGTTTCTTACTGCATGAACTCTGGACTGCCACTCCTTTTGGGATGTGACGCAAACTCCCACCATACTATGTGGGGAAGTAGCGACATCAATACCAGAGGAGAGGCTTTGCTGGAGTTCCTCTCGACTACCAATCTGGACATCGTAAATGTTGGTTCAGTTCCTACCTTCTCTACCCCTTACAGGGAGGAAGTTTTGGATCTTACCCTTGCCTCTACAGTTCTTAGAACTGAAGTATGCAATTGGAGGGTCTCTCAAGAGGTTTCCCTGGCGGATCACCGACACATTCTCTTTTCTTTGAGCGCGGAGGTGCTCAGTGAAGATCTTTTTAGAAACCCAAGACTCACGAATTGGGATTTCTATAAGGAGGATCTGAAAAGTAGTATGGCAGGTTTTCCTGCATTATATCGAGATAAGTTTGGCATAGAAAACTCGGTCTGTTTTCTTACAAATGCACTCATCTCTGCCTATCAGCAAAACTGTCCACTTCGTGGAAAACGAAGGAACAATGTGACTTGGTGGAATCCTTTTTTAGATAGACTCCGGACTAAGACCCGAAAACTGCTAAATAAAGCGAAGGTCACGGGTACTAAGCAAGCCTGGGATTCCTATAAAGAATCTCAAAGAAAGTATAAACGTGCCATTAAGCATTCGAAAAGAACATCCTGGAGAGCCTTTTGTGATAACATAGGTACCTTGCCTGTGGCCACAAGGCTCACCAAGGCTCTATCCAAAAGCTCGGAAACAAAGCTGGGATCGTTGTTACTGCCTAATGGATTTGGTCTGAGGAAGAGGCTTTTAGACACCTACTGGAGTTTCACTTCCCAGACTTAAGAGATTCTGAGATCTCTTCTCAACCAACAACCTTAGGCAAGGACTTTACTCTTGCCAAAAGAATTGTCACATATGAAAAGGTTACACTAGCCATTGCTAGCTTTAAACCCTTCAAAGCAGCAGGAGAGGATGAAATTTTTCCAGCCCTTCTTATTAACGGAATGGAAATTATTGCACCTCCCCTTGTAAATATATATCGCTCTTGTCTGGCACTGGGTTATATTCCTGTGAACTGGAGGAAGACAAGAGTTGTTTTTATTCCAAAGGCAAGAAGGATTGATTATACCTCTGCCAAATCCTTCAGACCAATCAGTCTCTCCTCTTTTCTTTTGAAGACTTTGGAAAGATTGGTTGACAGATACTTAAGGGATGTTGTTCTTTTAAAACATCCACTTCACAATAGGCAATATGCCTATCAGAAAGGACTTTCTACGGAAACAGCCTTACACCATCTGGTACATAGGATAGAATGTTCTCTGTCCCATGGGCAGATGGCCTTTGGCGCCTTTCTAGATATAGAAGGAGCATTTGATCATACATCTTATGACTCAATTTGCTATGCAGCCGAACAGCATGGTATCGACCCATCCATTATTAGATGGATTAGAAACATGCTGTCAACCCGCACCATATGTGTACACCTTTCCGGCAACACTATCTCAACTAAGGCTATGAGAGGATGTCCTCAGGGGGGGGTTATCTCACCACTTCTTTGTTGTCTTGTAATGGACTCCCTTCTTGAGGAATTACAGGAACTTGGTTTCTACTCTCAAGCATATGCTGATGACCTTGCTATCCTTATTTGTGGTCTAGATCCTGGTACAGTTTTTGAGCTCATGCAAAGGGCTCTTAACTGTGTACAGGCCTGGTGCCGCAGTATCGATCTTAAGGTCAATCCTAGCAAAGCTACCGTTGTAAACTTTAGTAGGAAACGAAAGATAGGGAAAGTTTTAACTTTAAACCTATTCAATAAACAAATCGATCTCTCCAAAAGCGTTAAATATCTTGGAGTAATTCTCGACTCCAAGTTGACTTGGAAAGAACATCTTGATATGAAGATCAAGAAATCTATTGCCACCTTTTGGATGTGCAGAAGGACTTTCGGCTGCTCCTGGGGTCTTAAGCCAAAGGTTATCTATTGGCTTTATGTGACCCTGGTTAGAACCGCGTTGAGCTACGCAGCTATTGTATGGTGGACTAGAACAAGGCTGAAGACGGTTAGGACGCTCTTAGGCAGAGTTCAACGTCTAGCCTGTCTAGGAATCACCAGATGTTTAAGGACGACACCTACTGCCGCCTTGGAGGCAATCTTGGATTTGCCTCCTCTTTATCTCTTTATAGAGCATCAAGCCAGAAAAACCGCCCTTAGGCTGGTTAATCAAGGCAAATGGTGTAATAACACATCACAACATTCTAGTATCTGGAGGGAAGCACAGAACTTATGTCCAATGCTCTCTCTCAGAACTATGAGTTCCAGCTTTAACATGATACCTAACTTTGCCATACACTTTCCTTGTAGAGAGGAATGGCTTGCTAAGGGACATGATCTTCTCCCCTCCTGGAGTATTGTCTGGTTCACGGATGGATCCAGGATTGGAAACAAGACGGGAGCCGGTATATACGGGCTAAGACCAAGGGCTAGTTTTTTCCAAGCCCTAGGGATTTATTTGACTGTATTTCAGGCTGAGGTATATGCCATTCTCTATTGCGCATATGAAAACCTCAATCGTCACTATGCCAATAGGACTATTTATATCTGCTCAGATAGTCAAGCTGCTTTACATGCCCTGAGCAGTTCTTCTTGCACCTCTCAGCTTGTTGCTGAATGTAGGAAGACCTTATCCTGCCTAGCCAGTACAAATATGGTCTATTTGTACTGGGTTCCTGGGCATTCAGGTATTGATGGAAATGAGAAAGCGGACCTGTTAGCCAGAAGGGGCTCATCTTTGACTCCTATTGGCCCGGAACCCTTTTTAAGTTTCTCATTCGATCTAGGCAAACGATTACTGGGAGCTGTCTTGGAAAAACAGTTCCATAAGCATTGGATTGCCTCGCATGGTATGAGGCAGGCCAAGTTGTTTATTAAAAGGGCTGACCACTGCTTTGCAACGTCAATCCTAAATTTAGATAGGAAACATTGCAAAATGATTACAGGAGTTCTTACAGGACACTGTACTCTTAATAGACACCTTTATATACTTGGTATTTCTCAAAGTAACGTATGTAGGAAATGTGGAATGGATCAGGAAACTCCTGAACACATTCTATGCCACTGCCCAGCTTTAGCTAGAAACAGATAGGAGATTTTTGGTAAAATTCGCATTACCACTGATTATATCTCCACGCAAAAAGTCAAGGTCATCTTGTTATACTGTAAATCTACAGGACTCTTCATGACCACGGAAACTCAATCCCACGTTGAAGAAGAATCATTGATTTAAACAATGTTTTATGAGGGTACACAATGGACCCATGTGTTAGGTCTGAGTGAATAACGGCTGTTAGCTGCCTCTTATATCCTTATCCTTATCCAGATAAGGAAAGGTTTTAATTAAAAATGACCCATTTCCACTTGATAAGGGGGCTTAACATGTGAAGCTCTGAAACAATGTGGTTTTTTAAAGTTTTAAATATCAAGGTGAGTGCCAATATAGTTTTTGTATTTTAATCTTATGATGGTTAGGCACGTTAATTTTGCTGTATGTATTAAAATTTAAAATTTGCTTTCAAATATTTTTTTTTTTTTTGTCTTTCGTTTGTTTTAATGATTTCCAAAAGAAGATTTTGA
>JAFIDM010111164.1:0-12242 GCA_023159025.1 Thereuonema tuberculata | reverse complement strand
TGGTACCAACAATTTCTCGATCATAGGGATGAAGTTGGGATCCGAGTGGTCAGTCCAACGCCTCCCGCCTTAACTCCGGGATAGAAACTCTGGTCCCCATTTTAGAGAGGGCTGTGTGAATACTAGGACCCGTCTGGAGGCGAGACACAAGAGAGAAAAATCTCCTACACCACCGGGCTATCTATTAAATAAGGGATTATTATTCTTATACATGTGTTTATCTCAGACAAAGTCCGGAAGCCTTGTAGGCGGAGAAATTCATCTCAAGCCATCTGTTGTAGAAATCTGCGGGTGATATGACAAGTTTGTAATAATACACTTTTCTGGATATTTTTGATAAGATTTTGTTGCAGCCCATTTTTTTCTAAATTATCAATAAAATTCTTTGACACAATTCCGGTCGCCGATATCACCAATGTTACTGTTTGAATTCGTTGCTGCTTCCATATTCGCTGTATTCCAATCGCCAGATTTTCATATTTTGTACATTTTTCAATTTCAGTTTTGGAAATGTTTTGGGACAGTGGGACAGAAATGTCAACTATTGAAGTTTGTTTCTCCACTTTATCAACCAAAACAATATCCGGACGATTGAAGTCAACAGCATTGTCAGTAACAATTGGTTTATCCCAGTAGATACCGTTCTGTTTCAAGAACTGGATCCGGCTTGTACTTATAGTACGGCGAGGCAGAAGTTAAAATTCCAAATTTGAGAGCTAATTGCTGGTGAATAATTTTAGCAAATTGGTTGTGTCGATTCAAATAAAATGAATTTGCCAGCATCGGGCAGCCTCCAATTATGTGATCTACAGTTTCCGAAGCTGAATGGCATTTTCGGCAAGTGTCGTCGTCCGATGTTTTGGTAATAAACTTCTGATAGTTTTTTGTGCTTATCACCTGATCTTGAATGGCATTAATAAATCCTTCCGTTTCTGGGTGACGGTAGCCACTCGTTAGGTATTGTATCGAAAGACTCTTAGTCGCCTGTTCTTCGTTTAACATTGTAGGGTATTTCCCATGTAAACCTTTTCCTTTCCAGGTATGTATTATATCCCCAAGAGAAACTGGAGTATATGGCATTCTTATCTGACATAAATTTAGAGGAGTGTAGTTATTGTCAATGGACGCAATGCAATTGAGATAAACCTTTGAGATTTTAAGAAATAGTCTCTGAATTTTTATACTTGTGTTTGGCATAATCTAGAAATGTTTAATAATCCTCTACCTCCCTCTCTTCGAGGTATGTACAGACGGTCAACTGAGGATTTAGGATGATGCATTCGGAATTTCGTAAGTAATGTCCTAGTCTTTCTGTCCAAGGCTTCAAGATCAGAGTTCCTCCATTTCAGGATTTCAAAACTGTAGGTTAACGTAGGCACAGCCCAACTATTAATTGCCCTTATTAAATTTATAGAATTTCGTAGAATTGATGACGAACCATATGCTTTAGGTCACTAACACCGGATTGACCGGATTAACGGAGCAGCATCTCCAAGGATGTCTGTGGTATTTGAAGTATTTGGGATTAAATCAAGCAGTACCTCAGGAGTAACATAGGCACCGGAGTCGCCAAAATGTTCCGCCTGATAAATCATATTTCCAATGTCTCTTTTAATCTGTAAAAGTTCAGTGTCACGTAACATCTCTTTTTCATAATAAAACTTGGGGTCGACTAAATTTTGTTCACTAATTTCAATGTTTTTATTTTCAGATTAAAAGTGTTGATAAAACTTTTGCCTCCACCCTATTGTAGGCTCATCTTGACACTTCGTGGTAATACAAAAAGAGCGCATTACTGCTATATTCATTTCTCGGGACCATTTGATGCGCTTGCGGCTTTCGTTTCTTCTAGCGGCGCCTCGAGAATGGGAGGGCAAGCTACAAGAATGTTCTAGCTCAACAGCATTGGCCATACTCTGGTCTTGCACGCTGCTAGCAGATCCAGAGGGAGACTGATTTTTCGGTTATGACCCTCTACCTAAGCCACAACCGCGTCCCGTGTTAACCCGCGCGACGGACGATGCGGTATCAATATTACTTCTAGTAACTACCATGATTTCACCAAATTAGGGTGCGGAATTTCCAGGCTTAAAGTCCACTGTCATAACAAAAAGAAAATCCAATAATTTTAATAATTCCTGATTGTTCCTGATAACAAAAGAAAGTTAATACATAACCATATAGTTGCAAATGTTTGATTGTTTCAAGGTAATGAAAATTTCATTTGTCTTCTCTTTGACACAAATAGGGTTAAATTTTGCAAATTTTTAAAGTCCAAAATGAAGAGGAAATCCTCAGAAACCAATCTTGAAAGTCAAGGTGCAGCATCTTCAATGTACACGCTAAGCTCCAATAACCAATAACCAGTCAAACTTGGTAGAATATTTGTTATAGAAAGATTTTGACCTCTCCATAATGCAAGAACCTCTCCATAATAACAGCCTAGAGACTCCATTTTTATTATTATTATTATTATAACGAAAAAGTTTCAAACCATGGGATTCCCCAGCTAAGACAATATGGCGGGTCAAGGACCAAAGCACATATTGCCAAATGTATTAAAAAAATAAATAAAAAAAAATGGAAGAATAGTTAGGGATGTGTGCTTGTGTCCATAAATTTCCGAACTATGCGTGTTGTGTTGAGTACTACAGCCTTCTGGAGTTGTGCATAAGTGTTTTTATGAAGTCCTAGTGTGCTGAGGCTGTGATGCAATGTGTAAGCCACCAGACCAGTAGCGGACAGGATGATGGGTTCAACACGTACTCGGTCCTGCCTCCACTGCTTCTGGAGCTCGTGTGCTAGGTCTGTGTATTTACTTGTCAGCGTGAGTTTTCTGCATGTTCTTGCTGATGGGAACTGCAATATCAATGAGATAGGTCTGTTTGTTGACCTTATCAACAAGTTTAATGTCAGGTCTGTTGTGATGTATAGTTTTGTCTGTGTGAATGGGACGGTCCCAGTACAGCTTATGTGAGGGTGACTCTAGTACGCTTTGTGGTGTGTACTTGTAGACCGTGTTCTTAATAAGTGAGTGTTTGTGTGCTAGCTGTTGATGAACAATCGATGCTACCTGATTGTGTCGGTGGAGGTAGTCTGTTTGGGACAGAAGGGGACAGCCAGATATTATGTGGTCGATCGTCTCATGTGTAGTGTGGCATTTCCTGCATCTGTCGTCGTGTGTGTTTGCGTCGTGTAGAATGTGTTTCCTGCATCTGTCGTCGTGTGTGTTTGCGTCGTGTAGAATGTGTTTCTTGTAGTTGAGTGTGGGAATGACTTGGTCCTGTATCGCGATCATGAACCCTTCGGTCTCCCCAAACAGCTCACCACTCATCAGCCATCTGTTCGACGCTTCCATGTCGACATGAGGTTGGCTGAGTTCGTGGCGATGTCTGCCATGGAGTTCCTTACGAGCCCATGATTCACGCAGCTGCTGTGTGTGGGTGTCGGGAGTGGTGAGTGTTAGAGAAGGGTTTGCGAGGTCCAGGGGTGTGAAGTGTGTGTCAGCCTTGACAATGGCTGAGTGGAGTGAGGAGTGTTGTGCTCTTTGGTGGAAGTGTTCCCTAAGTGTGTGTACTTGCTTTTCGTGTAGGGTGATGAGATTGATGAGTCCTCGGCCTCCCTCCTTGCGGGGAAGAGTCATTCTTTCCGTAGCGGACTTGGGGTGGTGCATGTTGTGTTTCGTGAATGTAGTGCGTGTTGTGCGTTGTAGTGCTTCGAGTTCAGTGTTTGTCCATGAAATTATGCCGAACGAATATGTTAGTGTGGGGACATACATATACACTAACACATATGTTAGTGTTGTTATTATTATTATTATTATTATGAAACGACGACAATGATAAAGCATAGCGAAATCGATTACATAGTTATGCGAATTGGAAGATCCACGAATTCGTGTAGTTGTCTACTTCTGTTTTAGTATTTACATGAGAATTTTGGCAGTTTCAGTTGACTTCTCTCACAGTAAGCTCAAACGAATTGACAAATTCTGATCATTCCGAAAGCTGACGTATTTACTTTAGGCTAACTGTCGAAGATATAGGCGGAGGTTGACTATTAGTTGTCTATTAATTCGCTACCAAATTTGTTATATATACATGTATTTTTTTTTTAAGAATTTGCTCTTAAAAAGAACCGTTACACAATTAGTTTTAAATCTGTTTTTTTACATTTGCTTACAGGATATTCTACTAGATTACTTGTTCTTCGAATGAACGTATTATCCAATCTTCCATTCGTTTTTTTCACTTAGAATCAATTATTTTTTGGCCTACTTTTCTAGGAAAGTGAACCCTATCAAATAAGTCAGCTAGTATTTCTATTTGACATTGGAACCATTCGGTGGATCTTCTTGAAACTCAGTATGCATATTGAAGGACAATCTATTTTCTATTTTAATCTTTTCCCAGTGAATCCTTTTCAAGAAATGAACTCGAGCTCCCCCTAGAAAAGCATTATAGACCAATTTAAAGAAATTTGGAGAATTTAAATCCTGTTTTTTCCTTAAAAGTGATTCCTTACAGGTTCTTTATTTTATTTTTATTAATTATTATATTTATTCTTAAATATTCTTTTTTTTTAAATCATGAACACGACAAAAACTAAAAGCTTACTTTTATTTTAATTATTCTAATATCTCCCGAATACTAATAGTATAAATTTTATGTTTTCTGAAAAAAATAAAAAAAAAAGTTAAATCCGTATTACTTACTACAGCAGTCGAAATAGGATTAACTTTAATCGCAATTAAACAATGGATTTTTATCTTTTTTTAGCTAATCCATTAAAATAATGAATTATTATTCATAAAAATAGGATGTAAATCCATTGTTTTGATTCCTTCTCGTGCTAATTTTCCATATAAAAGTTACATCGTCTCAAGTCATTAAATAAGCATACTAGGTTTCAAGAAGATCAATATAGTGGTTCAGAAGTTATTAGGGGAACACACAGACTGAGTGAATTGATAAGCCTCACTTTAATAGGAAGTGAGTGGATTTGATGATTAAAGTTACTGGACTTTAGACTAACTTAAGTAAATAATGCAGATTTATTTATTTGTTTATTTTCAGAAATGGAAAAGTTTATATTCCTTAGATATTGGAATTTAAAAATAAATATAATTTTTTTTTTGGTTTGCTACCATTTCAAAAGAAAGAATAAAACAGGAAAGACATTTTGAGGAATCACATTTTAAAGAAAGTTGATCAATTCCTTCAGAAACCTGTCATTTTTAATTTTTTATTTTTTTTTAATATTACAATTTGAATTTATTGAATAATAAACAACAATATCGGAAGCACAAAGACAATCAGTGACTTATAATTTTTATTAGAGAGATGGTTAGGTATTTTATTTTTTAAATCTTAAGCCTACATAATTATTTTTTTTTTTTTAAGTTTGTAAAGACATGATTTGTTTTACGGAAATTTCCTAATTTAAAAATACATTGCAGTCCCGCTAGGGATAAAAAATCTCTATTAAACAGGTTCTGGAGTTTCATTGTTTCATTCATTCAGTGTAAGCTGACAAAAACATTACCTCCCTTGTCGTTGCTTTCTTACATAATTTCGCAACTTCAGCTTCAGTTGAGATGTATTAGATTTTTATTTTAAATACATGAAGTTTCAAGGACAAGATCAACATCTGTGTCTTACATGTCAAGGGTAAGACACAGACAGAGAAGCTTATTTTTGTATTTGTATTTTTTGATGAGGTTTCTTAGATTGTCTGACATTGTCTCAATTTCTTGAAGCTTTGCGCTGATACAGGTTTGATTGTAAGGTAGGGTAATCTTTACGCCCTCATGGTTACTCAGAGCCCTGATTGCAGTTTTGGTCTAACTTTTGTAAATGAGCCTTAACATGGATGAGAAAAAAAAGTTTCAAAGCAATTTTAAGTCGAAATGTGCTTATAATGTCTAACAGATGGATGTTGACGATCACGTTTGCGCGAGAATTACGAAAAACACGAGATCTCGCCATTAGCCTCTTCAGCAGGTCTCAAGGAATTTAGTATTTTTAATGTCTGTCACTAGGAAAATGCTACATAATAAATTTATTGTTTGTTTATTGACTGTTTTCAATTTATTAAAACTATATTAAAATGTAGCAAAAGTCTCATGCATTTCCCCGTATTATAATTCATTTAAATATTTCAATATTTTGTGAGAAGACATGGATAGAGATTATTCTCTCGTAAATTACGTGAAATCACAAAAATACGGGATGGTCAACATCCATCTGTTAGACATTAAGCTGTATATCCTGGATAGCTCAAATTTTAAGCTGTACGGTGTTATCCCTATTTATTTTAATAGATATCTGACCAATAGAGGTCAAAAGCGCCAGCTCAGTGTCAATGTCTGTCTGCATTCACGAAAACTCAAAAACTATTTATCCTCCAAAGCTGAAACTTTATTAGACAGTCTCGGTGTTTCTAAATTTGATCCTTATTAATTTTGGTGAAGATCAGACAAATAGCTAAGATGTTGACAGTTGCCTACTTACCATAGACTAAACCTTTTTTTGTTGTTGTTGTTGAATGAACATTAGCTGTTTTCCGGATATTCGAAAGCTGATACGTCAACTATGTTTTGCTTTGAAATTAATGTGTTTAAATTAATTAAACAGAAAACCTAGGTATAACTGTGCCTTCTGCGATGAGTGGGTGGGAGGAGACCAAAATAAATGTTTCCATTTCTAAGTTACCGTAATAAGCATCCTATCGTACAAATGTGAAGGAATAAGTTGGGAGGTCACTGTCCGATTGACGGGGGCTTTCACCAAAGGGATCTCTCCTTTCTGATTCCTTTATCGGGGAGGGCGAGGTTTGGGCTGATGAGTGCGCAGAAGCACGAAACAGCTGTTCCCAATTCCCTCCCCATAAAATGAATCAGAAAGGCGATTTCCTTTTGTTTTCTTTATGCTTGTGCTGCTCTTTTCTTCGTTTTTAATAAGTTTACTCTTTTCAGCGAGCGATTGTTGGAATATTTTTTTTTTGAGCGATGGGGATCAAAATCAGTGTGTCTGTATTTTAAGTTGGACTTGTTATTGAAGCTGCAAACTTGAATTGTAATGGAAATCCGACCAGCAATTTTTGCCTGATGCGCATACAAACAGACAACTGGTCAAACAGAAGAAAAATATGAAATGAGTATATTCTGGCCACCACACAGTTCTAATTAAATACATAAATACAAATACAATAAAATGCGAATACTTTCAAGATGGTCTACTTCTCGTTCTCAAGCAGAGTAATGAATCATTCATTACGCCGCTTGAGAACGAGATGTAGACCATCTTGAAAGTACTGGCATTGTATTGTATTTTTATTTATGTATTTAATTAGAACTGTGTGGTGGCCAGAATCTACTCATTTCATATTAAGAAACACACGTAAAATATTTTTAATTATCAGAAGAAAAATACTTCGCAAATACATTCAATAAAAATTACTTGATTCTTTTAAGTAACTTTCAAGTCTTTCAATCGTAGCCCAATAGACCATTTATTTAGTCTCTGTAAATTTAAATAAAATAAACAAGTCCGCCTTTTCATGAAATGGAGAGAATACGTGAAGAAAATTTTCATTTGAATATCTGGGGGGCAGACAGTTGATGCCCTGTGGAATTCTTTATTATTCGAATTTCACACGCCTTGAGCTCCTTCCCTGTAACCATCTAACACGTGAACATAGGGTGCTTTCATCCGTGAGAAAAAAAAAATATATCTGCACCCTCACGTGACTCTTGACACTGTCAACAATAATGATAACGCGGCACTGTTTGTGACTCGATGGGAACATCAGAATTCGTCTGTAGACTGTCTGTAATGTGTTAAAAGCTGTGATTCTTATCTGGGCGTTGCTCTTGATTCACAGATTATGTTCTTGCATCCCTTATCAACTTATACTGAAATGAGTCTTTCAAAGTAAATTTCTAGGTATAAGCGTAATTATTCACTGACAAGTAAGAGACTGAACAGGCAGCGATGGGGGCACGGGTAGCTTTGAGGATAAGATGGAGTCGAATCAGAATAGTCGGAATCATATTTCAATTGGATCATAAAATAAGCATCTTACCAAGCTTTTAAAGGACTCGGCCCAGCCGTTGAAGAGATTTCGAAGGTCATTTTTTTTTAAGGATGGGAGAAGCGGAGACCAAAATAAAGGGTCTGTGTTAATGTAAACTGGACCGTGAACAAGCTTCGTAGAAAATTTTATGAAAATCGTCCAGGCGTTTTAATGTGCCGCGCAAACAGATAAATAAAGAAATTTTGAAAGTGGAATAGCAAGACTTCGTATACTAAATCAATCAAACTGTGTTTGGAATTATGATTCAAGGTATGTTTTCTTTTATAATATCCTTGTTCACATCAAAATCATATCAAAGAATATGTAATTAGAATATAGTCTCCTTATTCAAAAAAAACAAACAAACAAAAGAAGAAATTGCATTTTCGTACGAATATAGCATCTTCCATGTATCTTTTAATTCAATTGAAGACTGTCGTAAAAACGCTAATCCTCAAGGTTAATCTTAACGTTGTTGTACTCGAGGTAGACGGTGAAGAGGTTTTTGTTACAGGAGATAATAATTAAGGGCCTTTAAAGTTGAAAGTCTTCCGATTTTCAATGTAGTTCTAAATGGATCTAGTAGTGGATTTTTTTCCGTTCTTTGACCAATCAGATATACACACGAAGCAGAGAGAAGAGACAAACAGAAACAACGATTACCAATTTGGAGGCATGGAAAATAAAAAAAAAGGTGCTCATATTTTAATTTGGACCATAAACAAGCATCGCATCCAATTTTAAAGAAATCCGTCCAGCCGTTTTTGCGTGATGTTCATACAAACAAGAGAATAAAAATGTTCAATAGTGAGAGACTTCGCATGCGCAGTACTATAAACAAATATAAGCTTTTCATTTTGTGTTGCTTACATAAATCTAAAAAAGAAAAAGGAATTTTGATTTCCTTTTATAATATAAAAGTTATATCATCATTCAAAAGTTATTTGAGGAAGATACCCATACAACCATGCAGACTGACTGATTTGCTGAGTCTTCCCTTTAGCTTGCCCAAGTTAATATTGAACTAAAAACCAACTGGAAATACATCAACAGGAAGACCCGAGAAAAGATGGAATTCAAATAATTCTCTAAACATTCTAATAGAACTTCAATCTTTATATATCACGTGTAGGCCGCGCGGTTGGCGATGTCGCTAAGACACTGGCCTCTCAGCTCTGAGTATCGAAGTTCGCTTCTCATGTGGGTTTCGTTGATGGTGGCGATCCGCGCTGGGCAGGTTTTCCCGGGGTTTTCCCGTTTCCCCTGCATTTCTCACACCATCCTTTCTCAGTCTTTCTCTGTCTGTCTGTCCTTGTTTCCGTGGGATAGCACAATAGATCTTTCAGGTCGCGGTGCTTGACTGTCAAGCCACCCAAGCTCACCACATTACATTACATTACATATATCACGTATAGTTCACTGCATTGTATCATATTCTTATTTACTAGACGGGTACCGTCGCTTCGCTCCGAAATCCTTAAATGTATAGCATTAAAAAAAAAAAACTTTTGTTTATTTAGCAAATTAATATAGAGATCGGAGAATACACGACTTCCCAGCTCGTTGTGGGCTTCTTCGCTTAACTCAGTTGTATTGCGCGTTGGCACTCACACCGGGGGGGGGGGGGGGGTTACCGCAAAAACACTTCATTTTTGCATGTATCTTCCAAACGCAGAAACGCAGAAATCAGTTTAATGACTGATATATTGTTCGATAGAACTTTCAAATACCAACATTTTCTCAATATAATGTTCTCTTCCAACTTTTATACTTTTCGTTTAAATTGAGAAAAAGTCAAAATTTGACCCTTTAAAAGGCGCCATCTTGGAAACCAAAAACTTTTTTCGAAAGATTTTTGTAGCATTTTGTTTGTCTTAAAAAGCTCTACATTTTATCCATTTGCATGACCAATCTATCTCTTATAGTTTGGTCACAAAATTGGAAAAACGTAAAGTCTTATGACAATGACAGACAGAATAACGCTTTTATATATCGTAATATAATTTCTTTGACAGAAGAAAGTTGCAATAGCATACCAATGAGGGCGAGGGAGGTTAGTAGGAGTCTTAGCCCCGAAATTCATCTTAAAATGGAAGAAATATGACAAATTGGGCCGTCTTTTTCTTTTGTTGGATAGAAGGCTTTTTTTTTTTTTTGGTTGGTTGGTTGAACGAATGGCAGCGAGTGTAAAAAATTTCGATCTAAGTACAGAAGTCGAGAATATACTGAGATCAGGGTAAACGACATTTCTGCTGTATTGGAATCATTCCCACTTCTTTTTAGGTTTTGCGCGAGGAACACATTTGATAGATAATTCATCAGAAATTTGTAAGTTTCTTTCTTTTCTCTTTTTCTTTATTTCCGATCATAAATCTCTTCCACTTTTGTCCTTTGACCTTGATCACGAATCTGTCTCGTGGCTGCAGATGTGACGTCATGAAACCTCTCTTCCTTTGTTATGCTTTTGTTTTTTTTCCCATTAGGCCAAGGGTGACCAAATTCAGTAGAATTTCAGAAAGCAAAAAAAAAAACATTCGTTTTCCGTAAATTCTTATTCTAGAATATTCTCATTAAAAATGTAAGATAAAAGCTACTTTCAGTTAACACAGTATTCGTTTTAATTCCGGCTGTGTGTATGAGAGCAACTCGCTGAAAAAAAAAGGCTTCTAGTTTTCCTCAATTGTTAAAAAAGTCTGTATTCAATGACTAGTTTTTGAATTTTTGTTCAGCTTTATTATTATATTGGAAGAGGTGTGATCGTAGGGGATAGAATTTAACTCTACGGAACAAAGTAGATCCTTCTTCATTATCTTTTTTGCACACTTTAGTTACTACAGAGAGTAACATTCGAATATTACTGCTATGGTAACAATAACAGTCATTATAATGAAAAATCCAAAATTCTACATGTTAGTTTCTCTACATTTTTCTGTAGTCTCCGTGAAGAAGATTCCTGCTAAAGGAATTGAAATATTGAGAATTAAAGGATGTGATTAAGGAAGAAGAGGTTTTTATGATTTATTTATATTTAGAAAGAATAACAGTCATTGTTTCCTTGCTCTAGATTATTTTTAGCCAATAGGAAAGTGAGAATCATCAAAATAATATTTGTGTATCTCCCCGCCCCTCAATCATCTTTCAACCACTTGATATATCTTGGAACTTGGTATCCATATTCCAGGACTGAGGTGAGGACGTGGGCGCCCAGAGAATTTTTATATTAATTTCTGGCACATTAAATCTTTTGTTTATACAGTGCAACTTGGATAATTCGAACGTCTTTTATTCGAATTCGTGGTTAATTCGAAGATTTCTCTTGGTCCCTTGAACTTCTTATTAAATCAATGTTAAAAAATCGTGGATAATTCGAAGTTCAACTTCCTTAATGCGAAGTTTTTTATAAAAAATTTCGAACCATAACGACTTTTCGGCGTTTCATCGTTAAGAAATTCGACACGTGACAACTGAAATCCCCTTCCCGCCAACGTTCGATACGTGACGCTTCAGACGCCATTCGAGCTTCTTGCTGTCAGTGTCACCATGTATTTCAGTAAACCACGTATGTACAAGAATTTAACGTTCGCTGAAAAGGTCGCCGTCATTCGCGAGGTGGAAAACGGCGTGAAGAAGAAATGCCAAATCGCCAACGAGTTCGGGATAGCGCCGAATTTCATCGGTACATTAAGGACAAACCAACGTAAGTGAAGCTGTTTTCCGTTCACTAAACATGCTTGATGATTTTGCTAACCTTACGCGACTGAATTCTACAAAACAATCAGACATTGCACATTTTTTTGTAAAACTATAATTTTCTGTATTGAATGTAATATGTACTATAGCTTACGTAATATAAATCTTATTTTGTTTACATACATATAGTGTTTAAATCTTTCATACCATGATCTTATATTGAATAAATATAGTGAATATATAATATAATATAATATAATATAATATAATATATTATAGTAAATAAATATTTACTTATTGACAGAATAATCTTTTCAAGCATTCAGTGGACCTGAAATTAAAGTTAAAAGATGTAACTTTTTTAATTCGAAGTTTTGGATAACTCGAAGTTTTGTATTGGTCCCTTCAGCTTCGAATTATCCAAGTTGCACGTATTAAAACAGGTTGGGTTCAGCCTTTTTTTATATATATATATT